>JAUMHI010000064.1:10037690-10070162 GCA_032359435.1 Enteromius unitaeniatus
GGGGGCCAGAAGGTTAAAACCCTCCACAGCCCACTACTGTACCCTCTTGGGACCTGTCTCTCGTGCTGAGAGCACTACAACAGGCCCCATTTGAGCCTTTTCCAGCAGTTGAGCTGACGTTTCTCTCAATGAAAACCTTGCTCCTGCTTGCATTGGCCTCCGTCAAGAGTGTAGGGGATCGTGCCTGGAGTTCGGGCCCTCGGATTCCCAGGTAACTCTAAGGCCATAGCCCAGGCTATGTGCCCAAGGTTTCCACGACTGGTGAACCTCCAAGCGCTGCCCTCGGAGGAGGCAGACCCAGCCTTGCTGTTGCTGTGTCCAGTCCGAGCACTAAGATGCTATGTTGAGCAGACACAAAGCTTCAGGACCTCAGACCAGCTCTTTGTCCATCATGGAGGCCGGCAAAAGGCGAATGCCGTCTCCAAGCAGAGGATGGCCAACTGGATAGTGGATGCCATCACCCTGGCCTACCAAGCACAAGGTGTGCCCTGCCCCCTCAATGTACGAGCCCACTCGACAAGAAGTGTGACATTGTCCTGGGCGTTGGCACGTGGGGCCTAGTTGGTGGATATTTGTAGAGCTTCGGGCACCCCCTAACACGTTCTCTAGATTCTATTGCCTTCGTGTGGAACCGGTATCCTCCTGTATTCTCACCTCAAACAGGTAGAGGCACTGAGTGGACATGTTTCGGTCAGTTTGGCAATCTCTCCAGAGTGTCCAGGAAGTAGACCCTGTCGAGCTCCAGCGTTCCCCTTCAGCAGCCGGATGTTGCGGAGCATCTGGCGCCAGGCCCTCGATGCGATGAATCCTGTGAGAGCCGCTAGAGGGCTGGGGCCCCATATGCGGTACCCCTTGAGGACCCCATGTAGGTACTCCACGGTTAAGACCTAGAGCTGGTCCTGTTTCCCCAGCAGTCCTGCCATTCATGAGGGTTCAATAACCTCCTATATTCCATATGCACTAAGATGATGTCATATGCATATTGATCCTCGGACCTCCTTCGGGAAGGCTGGAGTTCTGTATATCTTTACTGATGTCGTTACTGATGGGTAGTGCTTGTACATTACTGGTATCTTGTGGTGAGTCCCGGCTTAGAGGCCAAACACTGGGGGCTTGAGAGACTCCCACACAACACTGGAAGGGGCAGCTTCCATGGCGCATTGGTAGGGATCCCTATTCGTCGGTCACCAATGTGACTGAAAGGGAATGTCTCGGTTACTTATGTCACCCTCGTTCTCTGAAGAAGGGAACGGAGATGACAGATCCCATCGTCATGGATCTGTATACTAGCGCTGAGATCAGCTGCAGCTGGATGTTAAATTAAGAGTCATTTTTGTTGGTCACCGACGTGACATCTCTGTTCCCTTCTTCAGGGAACGAGGGTTACATATGTTACCAAGACATTCTTCCACAAGCTCCACAACAGTCCAGGAAAATATCTGTGAGAGTGATTTTTTTACCAATTTGGGATGTCACCGCGAGGCATCGTTCACTTGCTGAATGCAAGCTCCTGGGGCAATCATAAATTTGAACTAGCGAGTTTAGGTATATTGGTGCAGAGCAAGGTTGTCTTGTAGGCAAACATCAGCAGTTATCGGAAGCAAACTGATAAAGAGAGGTGTGACATGGGATTTCTTAGTTTTTTTGAAGACCACTCTCAGTTCTGCATTCTAGATCAGTTGCAGAGCCTTGATAGTATACACACAGGAAGGCCCGTCATGGGCATTAAAATAGTCCACTCTGGAGAGAATGAGAGCTTAGACGTTTTTATGCTTTAGTGTCCTAAAAATGCACACTTTCAAAAACAAGTTTTAATTTAAACTCACAAAACGATAACACTTCATCTTGTCATCTTGTTCATCATGTATACAAAAAGGTACATTTCTGAAAGAGCTACTTTTACACTGTTGCTTTTCATGTCTGTGGGTTTTGAGCGACCCTAGTAACATGTTATTTAGCACCTAAAATTAGATTTTTATCAGAGAAACCCAGTCAAAAAATATATATTTTATCTACCAGAACACCATTTGGCTAGTTTAGAATAGCAACTGGATGAACAGGTTTTGTTGTGAAAACCTGGCCACTCCGTGGCTGTTCACACAGCTCATTTTTTCAGTTTAAAATGCCAGATGCATGAAATTAAACAGCACAAAGTTCATATGGAGAATCATTTAGATTCTTGTTTAACATGAATGCCCAGTGAATTTACATAGAAAAACAGCAGAAAAGCAGTATAGTGGAATGCAAAAATGCAGTCTGTGTGAACAGTCCTTATGACTGTGTTTTTGTTTATGGGTATTTGAGAGTGAGTAATTCTGAAGAAAACATGCAGACCAGATGCAGTAGCTGTGTGACAGAATGGTGTCACATATGCCTGGATGCTGGATAACAGTCTCCCTGTGTCAGCCCGGCTTGCAAACCCTTTCCACCATCACTGACACACTGTCAGAATCAACAGGGCCACCTCTAATTCAAGCAGATGTAATTGTAGAGTCTGAAATAGAAAGGAAGTGTACATGCAGAACAATGAAATGGCTCAGTCGATATAAAAAGCTACAGTGAGATCAAAAGAAAAAAAAAGTTACTTCTCTATTAAGAAAAGTGCATCCTTCTCATATACTGTATTACATTAAAATTTAGCTGAATCAAGATCATCAGATCATCAGAATCAGTTCTGTTCCCTGGGAATGTATGCACTGGTACAAAGGATGCATTGAATACACTTTAACTTGCTTTGGATAAAAGCTTCTACCAAAGTTCTACCAACTGTTAATGAAAGGGCCTGTAAATGCAATATTAAGGCTTTGGAGTCTGGTGATCGGCCTCTTCCACATTACATTTTGGCACAGAAAGAAACAAGATATTAGATTCTCTGTGAAAGAGATCATATTACTGCTTTTAGTCATTGTCAATTCATCCAATTTATAACAGTACAGTACAGTTAATCTTGTGGTAGAACTGAAAAGCCAATGCTCTCGTACCAGCCTGAGCAGTCATGAGAAACTCTAAATCATCTACTCCAATGTTCTAATAACTATACTTGGCTGGTTGCAAACCTATTATGTCATTTTTGCCAAAGACACACACCTAACTATGCTAACAAAAGTGTGCCAGAGTCAAGAATAAAAATGTTTATTAAAAAAAAAAATGTTTTTACATTTGCTGGTTTATTTGTGCATTTAATTTGTAAAAAACAAATTCACACCATTACTGTTTTGTATTTTTAAGCATAAGAGACATTTCAAAGTCTTGCACCAAATGCTAACATTGTACCAAATGCGAACACCGTGCAGATGGATAGACAAAAGCTTTGATTTATTGTAAGTTTCTTTCTGTTAATCACAATCATTTTTGTGTTTTTAGGGGGTAATCAAGGCTGAGTCTGGAAAACAACATTGCCATGCATCTGTTTCACAGAAAAAAAATTAGTAAAAAGCCTGTTTTCAGAGGAAAAGGGCCTGTTCCGATTATGAATTACAGTGACATGCTGACTCACAGATTTTATCTCTAAACATCCATAAAGGTTGGCTCATGGATATAAACATATCTATCATTTATCAACTTATCTTGCTAAGAGAGACCAACAGGGATATTGGTTGTTTATTTGGTCTGCTGGGCCAGATGTATTCTAGTGATCCAAACCAAGGAAGAAAACACAAGATCAGAATCAAACGCTCCAAACCAAGGAAATGAAAACTAATTAAAAGTAAGGGCCCAGCTCTCAGCCAAAGGGAACACTCATCACCATAATGTGCCTTTTCTCCTTTTTCCGTTCACAACGTAAATGAAACAACTATTTACACTGTTCTCCCATAATGAAGTAAATTTTTTTCATTCCTTTGTTGTGCTATGGCAGACAATGGCCAAGGCTTTAGCAAATATCTAAAAACTGTATTTTATCATAAGAAATCGTTTAAAAATCAATCATCAGGGACATGTTTTGTGGCTGAAGCATTCCTATGTGGGATGTTCAAATAAAAATATAAAGGCACCTATAATGGCACCAAAGTCACATAAAAATGTATATCTGTTGTCTTTTGCAGATATGTTGCTGGTTGGCAGACCGGCTTCTGCCTCGGTCCAGATGAGTCAGTCTTGTGATCTGTTTTCATGTCTCACTAAGCAAGTGTGTTCCAGGAGAAATGAGATACCTCCTCTGCATGTACTCTCAGGTCTGATTCACGGAGCCTCTCAAGGCCTGCAGGTAGCGGGGGTGATCTGCATAATTGTTTGGCACTTGTTGATGATGGGAGAATCCTGTAGGGCAGAAGAATAGAGAGGGAGGAGAAGACAAAGAATAGAAAGGGCATCTCTGCTTGACAAACAATGAGGGCCGGTCCCAGCTCTGACTCACAGGATCAAAAGTATAAGAAGCATATGCTCTGACACAAGCTGGATTGCACCAGGTGGTGTGGTATATTCACAAGTTTAGAAACGAATATGATTAACCATATTTTCACCAGTGTTCTTTTAATATTATTTATGTCTTATTTAAGTATTAATTAAGATTCAGCACTATAAAAAATGGATTTAATTTTTTTTTTTTTTTTTTTAATTTTAGTTTTGTTTTTATTTAGTTTTAAGTATTACAAATAATTATTTAATATGTTAAATAGGTGTTATTTATGATTTGTTTTAAGTTTATAATTTTATTTTAATTTATTCATTTTCATTCTTCTATTTAGATTCATTTTATTTCGATTTAGTACTTACACTTACACTAGTTGCCAAGTAACATTGTTAATTTGTAATTTCTTAACCAATATTTATATTTTTATTTATTGTTAGTATTTTTATTTTATTTTACTTGGCTTTAGCTTCAGTTAAAAATAACAACATTGGATATTTATTTACTTTTTTCTGTCTTTTTTCATTTTTTGGGTAAACTATCCATTTAAGATCTTAAAGGCAGGTTAAATTTAGCATATATGGTAGTTACTTCTGAGAAACTCTTCAAGATATACTTTAAACTGCTATTTATCTTAGCAGTCTGGTCTGAAGGTTCTTTTTGATCCTTTAAAATATAGGCATGATTTTTGTCTATAAGTGAACTTTGTCTAAAATGATTTTGTTCTATTTTGTGTGTAAGCTTGAAAGGCCAGCAATCCTACCTCGATGGATCATTTCTAGATTGCTGTTCCATGTGTGCTTCAGAATCACAATCATTTCAATTTAATTGTTCATTGTTTGGTCCTTGAGCTGGGCAAAGCGTTTCTTTGCTCCACCGCACTGTCTAAACATCCGGCCATGGCCCAGCAGGCCTGCTTGTGTCCAAGTTTTTTTTTTTTATGTCAGGGTTTTCTACAAGCCTCCCAGCTTCAATGAATAAAACATAAGCTGTTCTGATGTTCTGAAAAAACAAGACAAAAAATAAATAAATTGCCTCCACATTTTATTACTTTTCAAGCATTAATATATATGTTCGGTTTGCAAAATGTGTTTGCCATCTCTTTTTTGTGGGGAACAACAGCTTGGTCTATATTTATATTTTCATAGTGAGATTTTATGAAAATATCTCAGTGACTAGAGTTTAGTTGCTTTCCTGTGTCGGACACCTTTGACTTTGTAAAAAATTGATATAATGACATAATTTTAAAGTTCAAGAGAACCATCCCTTTAAGACTCTGAGGTAAACTTTCTGTAAGTGTGTGTGTGTCCTTGTTTTAGTGTTATGTACACGTTTAATAAATTATTCAGCTAAAAGCACATGTTTTCCTGCGTGGCATTGCAGATTTTCTAGAACACAGTGTGTGCAGCGCATACACATAGGCACAAACTCAACTAAAAAAGACACCGTGCCACTTTATATCATCTGCCTGTAAATATGAAAGGACCTCTGGGTTAGTTGTGCCATGTTTTCCAGACATTTGAGATAATTGAACAAATTACGTGCAGGTTGCGGTTAGGCGCTGGGGTCAAAATAGCTGTTAGTAGTAAATGCTTATGCCTCTGTGCCTTTCATTAATTGTGAGAATAGCTGTTTTTGCTCCTCTTTTCCTGTTCGTTAGTCATTAGTCACTTGACAGGCTTGCCGCAAGCTCTCCAGCCCACCAGTTAAGTCTTGCACATCCTAAAGGGAAAGAAAGGAAGAGAGAAAAAAATAAAAACATGCCTAATGACAGCCTCATGTTAGCACAGATGAGAATTTGAATGTCAATTTTAAATAAGTACACAACGAGAACGATTTGCTTCCCTAATCACAACAGCAGTCATTCATAAATCTCCAGCTTTCTCAAATGGCACATTTACATTTCAAACTGTTGTTTTTACACACCACACCTGAATACAAATCATATGCACTTTATATAGAACACATGCAATGAGTGTAAACAGATTCCAAAATTTTAAAAGCATTGTCTGTAGGGGTTTATTAAAATAAGAATTTTTTTTTTCTGACAGATAGTGCTACTGACTTGCATGCACAAAAGGTTTTCAAGAATAAAGCCTTATTAGCGTAGGCCTGGCCTTTACAGGATGACAGGTGCATCCAATGGATAATGGAAAATATCCACACTGTGATCTTTGTGGATGGTAAATAATTTCAGAGTAATTTCTCCTGGGCTGCACACCTGTAGACAAAACACTGAGGGAAATTGACTAATAGTACTGAATATTTCAATGTGCAGTGCTGTTTGGGCAGTTTTGCATAAATGATCAGAAAACAGAGCAAAATCAATCTGCACAACTACAATCTGAAACATTTTGGCAGTATCACGACACACCACTGCAGTCCAGTCAAGTCATTAAAAACTACGTTAACCAACTTTTTCAACAGTTTGGTGGTTCCTGAATCCATATTTTCAATAAACATTTGTATGTATGTACTCCACCATTGGGGGAATTACAGAGTGGTGTAAAATTCACAAAATAAAGAAAAAGTAAATAAGTATTACCATGCCATGTGAATTATTTATAGCAATAATATGACATTGAATGACATATGACACTCCACCATCTGCTTGACATCTTGACAACAAATCTTTAAAAACATGGTTTGGTGGTTTGCTCAAAACATGGTTTGCGACAACATTTTTATGTTTTGGGAAATAAGTCATTACCAGGTTCTTCATCAATGCATTAAGAAGAATTAAGCTCAAATGAAATCAAATATAAATGTTGTATTACTTAAGAAATCAGCAATGCTGCTGTGACGATCAGCTGGATGTGCCAGCAAGACTTTGGATGGCACTCCAGCTCTCCATTAACTGTGTGTATATTTACGTGCGTTTTCATTCATGGACTCTCAGCAACAAACTCATTTCTCCGCCCACTCGTTGGTTGTCTAGGTGTTTGTTTGTTTGTCGCCACCCACTGACCTAGTTTCTCCTGTATATAACCCAGAAGTGTTTGTATATCGTCATGGTTCATTGTTTACGTTACTCTGTCTAGTTTGTTCGTGTTTCTAGTTCTTAGCTTTATTACCTGTTGGATTATTCATTGACGATTTCTGCCTGGATCTGGATGTTCCCTCTGTCTCTCCCCTGTTTCACAGTATTTAAACGATCCGTTCAGAGCGAGTCTCCAATGAACCGAACAACTGGCGCGTGCGAACGATGATGCGTAAAATAAGTTACCAAACTTTAACTGAAAATCATATTTAGGTACAAATTGTAATTTTGTTACACTGCTGTAAAGGGTGATCTTTTTAAGCCCACACATCAACATCAGTGTCTCTAAGTTAAAAAAACATTTATATGCCCTGCTGCTGTAACGTTAGCAGTTTTATTAAAATGCTATGCATTTAGCCCTACGTCTGTTTTTATATTGTTTATCAACGGTATTCATTTTTAATATTGTTTGGATCACTCAGCCGAATAGACAGATATGAATGTTTATTCATAAACACATACTGAACATAAGTAGGTCTAAATATTGTTATCTAATGCTGATTGTTTAGCTAACAGGCTTGCTGGTGCCAAGTTGTAGTCATTTTTAGATAATGTCCAAATATTGTTGATATATTACATCTGAGGGGAAAAAGAAAGGATTTGATATTCAGGTAACTACAGTAAAGTGGGTTGTAATGCCCTCCGGGGGCATTTAGCCAAGAATGTTTACAACACAGACAAAGTTTGAAAAAAAAAAAAGAAAAATTAAATAGATTATTTTCCTTTAAATGTTTTTCCCAACTTATTCTCATGTCGTATATAACATTCTGTGACATTCTGCAAAACAATAGCCCACGCTTCAAAAAACACTTTTTTTTTTCTGGTGAAAATTACATGCTCAAAACTGTTTTCTCTCGGGTACATAGCATTGTAAGCTTCACAGTGAAAATTACTACATAATGCTCGTCAAAAATCTCAGGTATTTTGCACAGTAAGATTTCTAAAATCGCAAAATAAATCTGTCAGTACTTTTTTACTTAAGTACATAAAAAACCGAGTACTTTTGTACTTTCACTCGAGTAAAATTTAAAAAGAAGTACTTTTACTTTTACTGGAGTAATATTTTATTTATAGTATGGATCTGTACTTTTACTCAAGTTCTTGATTTGTGTACTTCGTCCACCTCTGCAGGACTCTTCTACTACCAAGTCATGCTTAAAATAGCTGCAGTATGTGGTTTTTCATTGTCCTGCTGAAATATACAAGGCCTACCCTGATATAGACATCATCTGGAGGGGAGCATATGTTGCTCTAAAACCTTTATATACCTTTTAGCATTTATAGTGCCTTCCAGGACGTGCAAGCTGCTCTTACCAGAAGCACTTATGCAACCCTATACCATAAGAGATGCTGGCGTTTGAAATGAAAGCTGATAACACGCTAGAAGGTATCCCTCGTCTTTAGCCTCAAGAATACTGATGTCAAGAATTGATATTCCAAAAAGAATTTTAAATTGGGACTGACCAAAGAACACTTTTCCCACAGGACACAACAGCGCCTCTGGACCATGTGGCTTTCTTTTTGCATGACAGAGCTTTAATATCCATCTGTGGTTTCTGGAAGTATTCCGGGGCCCATTTAGTAATGCCAAAACTTGACTGAAATGTTTCATTTAAAAACAAAGACTATTATATGACAGGCTTTACAGGGTTAGTACAAAATACCTTTGGACAGCACAATATGTGCTTTTCAAAGTCTAGAACGATTTTACTGTAACTCAGCTCAGCAATAAATTTGTGTGTGAATAGTGCTATAAATGTTGTCATTTTCATAAGGTAGCTTTATAGAAGAGGAAAGCCTTCAAACTCTGGCCAAGAGTAAGTTTGAGAAAGGCAACCATTTATAGCAAACACACTTTATCTTTTAATTGATCTTTTGAATGATTGTGAGTGGATTCATACGGAAATTGAAAGAAAGCGAAAAGATCACACTTTCTGGATGGACATACAGAGGAGAGAATGATTTCTGAACACTGCAATGAAGCCATCAGAGGATTTCTAAGCTGCAACCACAAAAATTCCCCACCTTCCAGCCCAAACCAATGCTGACAGCATAGCCACACAAAGCTATTTCAGTTTGTCTGAAGAATTTCCATGTCATTTAGAAAGACTGGATGGGTCTTGATCACTCCTAGATTAAAGTCTGCTAATGGAGAACGGAGCAACCCAGAGAACCGCTGTTACCATGACAAACGGGCCGTGAGTGTAATCGCAGGGGACAGGAGTGTTGTTTGTAAGAGCATATCTCAATGTGTTAGAAAAGCCCTCCAGTCAGTGTCATCAGTTTATTTCTCTTTTTGCCCCAAACACAAGACAACAAATAGCCCATTCCATTTCAGCTATAAGAGACACTTTAAATATTAAGATATAATGGAACAATTACAGAGCACTTATCAGTAAACTCAAAACTGTGTCTTCCTTGTATGTGTTCTCCCAGAAAAGGTTGGACTTCACGCTCAAATGCACAGCCAATCCCCTGATAACCAGTCAACAGCATCTATTTTCAATGGCCCTTTGAGGCCTTTGGGCATAAGCTGCGTTCTGACAAATATGCAAATTTCACTGATATCTCCAGTAGCCAATAGGGAGCCAGAAAGAAACTGTGCTTTGTCCTTATGTACTCCCAGCCACTGACAACAAAAAAAATAACATTCACAACTAATGCGTTTTGTAGCACAGAACACTTGTACAGTGTTACAGGAAAGGATGGTTCTTATTCCATGGAAAGCACTGATTTTCTGATTTCAGGTAACTTAGTAATAAACTTAAGTTTAAAAAAAAAATAAAACAAAATAAAATCTAAATATGAGAGGTGTCATCTGTTGGTCCATGTGCTTCTTTGTTTTTGTTTTTGTTGTCATTCTGTCACACCTGTTTTTGCCCTGTCTGTAGTTCTTTAGTGTTCATTCTCTTCCAGCTGTATCCTCCAGGTGTCTTGTATTATGTCTTGATTAGTCTGTGTATTTAAACCATGCCCTGTGTCTTGTTCAGTGTCAGTTGTTAAAGTTTCGTTGGATTGTTTATTGCATTGTCTGCATTGGTCGCCGCATGTTTGTCAGCATCTGTGTATCCTTATTAATTGTTTTACATTCATTGAACTCATGTCTCCACAACTCCTTTCCCGCTAAGAAGTGAGATTGCGACTGCGCCTAACCATTACAAGATGAAGACCTTGAAAAATTTTAAATTAAAAAAACTGAACTACACCTAAATATAAGCAATAAAAAACTACAAAAATAAACATGTTAAAGGCACAAAATAAAATGACTAAAACTAAAATAACCAAAAATAAAATAAATGTTTAATTAAAAACAAATATATATATATATATATAAAACTAAGAAATAATATATATATAATAACTGAAATTAATGCTAAAATACGGGTAATTTATTTTCTGAATACCTTTATATAAGGAATTTTACGTTTGCAACAATGAGCATATTTGCGTTTTATATTGCAAGTTTCAGCATACTGTATATTTGTCAAGATGAGGGTTGGAGCTGGTGATGAGTGGCATGCGGGGCAAAAAGGAAGGTTAAGAAACGTGGATTAAAGGAATAACAAAACATTTAATCCAAAACAGGGAAACAAAACAAACTGAAACACAGAAATGAAAACAAGGATGGAGGACTCGGGCAACACATGTACATTTAACAACCGACAACTAGAATTTAAAAAGGACACAGTTGAAATACACTTGGAAACATGGGGGGAACCTCAAAACACCTGTGATAAACGGCAGGAAGCAAATCAAACACTAATGACATGGGTGGGATCACAAATGCAGAGACATGAAAAGTCAAAACAAAGACAAAACAGACAGACAAGACCACGTTACAATATTCTTATTTTTTTATGCAAAAATGCTGATATTCAAAAAACAATCTGAACGTTTTGTCTGTTTTTACAACAACGACAATATTGTTGAAGAAAGCCAATGTAGAATTTTTATACATTTCATTAATGAGTGAATCCAACACAGTCTCACGACCAATTCGTACGACCTCATTCATACGATTTAGTACGATTTGTCTAAAACCCTCTGATGGGTAGGTTTAGGGGCGAGGTTAAGTTTAGGTCATTCGTACAAATTCATACCAATTGGCAACTCGTAAAATGCGTACGATTTAGAAGAAATCATATGAATTTGTACGAGTGAGGTTGTATGAATTTGTACGAATTAGCCACCTCGTAAAATATGTACGAATTGCTGTGAGATCAGATTGGTGAATCAGTGTTTTTGAACAAATCAATGATTCACTCACTGAAAGTCACTTGATGCTACCTAAAGTCATAATAATAATGTGACTTAAATAATTAATCACTGAAAAAAAAACTGAATTAATACACATTGACAGTTTACTTGAAAAGAGCAAATAAAAATGTGTGGAGTAATACAGTGAAAATCCAAGTGCAACACATGCATAAAGGCTGGATTTGGAAGCACTATAAAGCAATAATACACTAATATCTCCCTTCACTCCAAGGTATCACAGGGATTCATCAGAACATATGGGAGTGTTAACAGGACAGGAGTAGAGTAAACATGTCACTCTGTAATGGTTTTCTTACAGCACTGGAGAGCTTAATATTTGCATTGGATGATCTCTGGAATCTTTGACAAACAAAGGAATGGCCATAATAAATCGGACCAAGATGGAGGCTTTGGAAACCATTAAAAAGCCTTGTTTCATGGACTGTCTATGACATCATCTTGAGACAACCTATGGATTGTAGTGCAGCAACATACTGCTCTTTAAAACGAATGCAGTATAACAAAAAGCACTTAAAAGATGACATGTTAAGTATGTTCATTAATCTGACTCCATAAAATATCTGTTAGTTAAAATAACAACAATATTATTACGAATAAAGATTTTCTTCTACACAACTGTTGAGGAATGAACAGAATCTAAATAAATATTGCAAATATCCTCACAGCTCTGTCTGAAAGCCTGCTAAACCCGATTATATGCCAATTAGTGAGTCAGAGCCCTGATGCGAATTGCTCAGAATGCAGGCTGAATCTGAAGTAGAGTCACCTTTTGAGAAAAAGGTCTGAAATTTAAACACATTTTACTCATTTCTACAGAAATATGTGCATGAGTGATGTTAAAATCACTTTAGCCTTCAGCTTAACCATAGTGCAATTATATATATATATAGAAAATGTTTTTTTTTTTTAAAGGACATGAAATATTAATCTTTTCAACTGAAGCTGTTTTATGCTGGTTAGGTTACACATGATGAATATAAAAATAATTCCTGATTTATCTTACTTACCCAAGTGCATTCATTTGGGTTTACCATATGCTTTTAAACACACCATAAACTGTAAAAATATTAACCAAGAAATCTATTAAAGCACATAAATTATGTCTGGTACAAACATAAAAATCGGATGTAATGGTTTATTTCCACGAATGCCAGGTGGGTGAGCTCATCTGCTCCCACAGTTTTAGCATTTCCTGTACATAAATGTGATAAGGTTATATAAGAAGATATAGTTCTAACTGCCTAAATATAGACTTAAAAGTATTCTTCAAATCGCACAGGCCAGTATAGTAGTGATGAATAAAATTACCCCTTATCCTGACTTAGCCCAACAGGATAAAAGATGAAAGGATTTATTAGCTTTCCCCACATTAATGCACATTATATATTAAGCTTTAGAGAGGAAAAAAAGTTGAATTTTGCACAAAAAAGCACATTTTCAGCCTACCTGGTGTACAAAGCATTTCTACTAAGCATTTAAATGTTTCATTGTGAGTGTAATATCTACGATTAATAACAGCTGAATGAACTAGGCAGCTGTATAGTATAGTATTTTTCAGATACCCTCAACTTGCTAGCCGCTAGCCATTTTGCAGCAAATTTTCCATCATAAGCTGAATTTACAGTAGTTTGAGAATAGGAGGAAGTCTGAAGATGCTCAGCAGGGGGGTGTTAACAGCTCTGCCGTTTCTCTGACAGCATCCAACACGTTCGATATTATAGCTCAGCTGGTGATCTAGACGCTTTTGGCATCCAGCAACTGACCAATCAGGAGTTTATTGGCTCTAGCTCCCTTAAAGGAATAGCTCACCCTTTAAATAAAAAAATGTTCTCACCCTCAGGCCACTCAAGACAGATGAGTTTGGAGATATTTAGCGTTATATCAGTTTATAGCGTTATCAATGGATCCTCTGTAATGAATGGGTGCCGTCAGAATGAGTTACCGATCCAAAAGTCCAAAACAATTCTAAATAAATGTCAGGGAATTTTGATGTGAGAGGACAACAGTGGAGGAAGTGCTATTATAGATTGCAGATGGATTCATATTTTTATCCAATAGCGACAGTTTAAAATTGACATCACCCAGCTTCGTACTTCACAACACTGTAAAAAATGGCTGTGAATTTAACGGTAAAAAACAGTGAAAATGCTACAGTAAAAACGTATTAAATGGTTAATGGTAAATTCCTGTTAAATTTACAGAGAAACACCGTATACTGACATTCCCAGAATTCCCTGCATTGCATTTTAAATTTAGTTTGAATTTGATGGTTTTGTATGGTCCTGTTTACTAACCCGGATGTTGCATGTCTCACTTTCCCAGTGTTTCTGTAAAAACACTTGGTTTCTTCTAACTTTGGTTTCTAATTTACTTTTTATGTTTACCTCGTTTTAAATCTGACTAAAAATGTAAGTTCTCTGACATTAAAATTATAATACGAAATTTAGGTGTTTTTAGTTATCTTAATTTAGAGACTTGATTATTCTAGATATGCTATATTTTCATTTGTCCGTTCATTGGAGACCCATTACGTCTGAGTCCAGCGTCCCGTCCCAAAATATAATGGCGCCAGTCTAATAATTACTCAGAGATTGGGGATGATTATTATCCCGATTGCCAGCCACTAACAGCTTGCTTGTCGCAAAGAGATAGTTTACATAATCTAGTCTTACCCAACGTGTTAATCATCAGCGATAAGCAGGAATCAAAGGTCTTGGAGAACGCGCAAACTGCTTCATTTCCCAAGCCTCCAGTATGACATATCCTGGTCATACATTTATGCGCATAAAGTCCTGCCCAATCTAATCACAAATGATTTCAACACTCTAAAATGAATCAAGAAATTAAGTTTTAATTTTCATTCGTCAGGTAAGATTATATCAAGCCAATTACATAATTAAACAATGTGAATCCAATTCAATTTCAATTTAGAATAATTCATCACCTCAATACATCAAGGATGGATCAAATATAAATAGCAAATGCATACCTGACTGTCAGAGAAAGCCCACTGCAGTTTCAGAGGGGACCTGGAGGTTAGTCCAGGGCTCTCTTATTCCTGCAGCATCGGGGCCTGGTTACAGAATTCCCCCCAGTTCTTTTTCACTTCTTCCCTTAAATACTCCAGACCAAGAAGACAAATAAAACACAAGCACAAGCTCCCTCAGGGTTGCACCTGGCATCTGTCCCTTCGGGAAGACCACACCTCTTAGCTGAAAACCCAAATCTATATAAGTTTTCAATATTTTTTAATAATATAAGTGACTGCTGTGAAATTGAGACCATTTTACCCATCGCACAAAGACCTTTAAAATGAGTCCAAACATGAAGGAGAAAACAATAAAATCAATAGATATAACATATATATTTCTTAGTTGCTTTCAATCAGAACTGTGTGAGTGTGTGTGTCTGGAGAATTCGGGGAAGGAAGGGGGGTCGTAAAATGGGTAGAGGTCAGGGGGACGATTGTTTACTGTCCTGATGGTCAGTTGTTTTATTGCCTGCTCTGGGCCTCAAGAATCTTCTCAGCATTGACTTCCCGGAAGAGATCCAATTTCTCCAAATGTTTTTTCTTAGTTTTTTTGTACCAGTTAGGTTTATTAGCTTTGTACGTTACGTGTAATGTTGTTAAATTAATGTTTATTGCCCATTTTAGTTTAATAATTCTTAGCATGATGGTGTTTAGTGCTTGTGTGAATGACACTTCTATATGTATTACTATTTATAAGCTATGTATATCAGTGTATTTCAAAGGTACAAAATAGATTTCACTACTTTAATAGGTTGGTATATTAACATTATATCAGTTATTTTGGTGTCTTAAATTTTACGGTATTTAACTGTAAATTTAAAATAAAACCGTAAAACCAAAAATATTGATACTGTATTTTTCACGGTTTTATTCTGGCAACCACAGCTGCCGTTTTTTTACCATCAATTTTACAGATTTCTTTTTACAGTGAAGACATTAAATAGTGGACTGGAGTTGTGTCCATTAATTGGATTATTATGATATTTTAATCAACTGTTTGAACTCTCATTCTGATGGCACCCCTTCACTGCTGAGGATTTAGTGGTGAGCAAGTGAGCAAGTAATGCAAAATTTATCCAGATGGGGTCTAATGAAGAAAAACTCATTGCATATTGCCAGTGGGTGATTAAATTCCCAGCATTTTTCATATTTTAGTTAAACTTTTCAGTTAAAACATAATAAGAGCCAAAGAAAAAAAAAAGCTTAGTCCTAACAGATTGTGCTTACTAAATGTGAAACTTTTTCCACACTGAAATTACCCATTATCTTGCCCTGAAGGAACAAATACAAACATTCACAAATGACTCTTTGAATCGCATGCTAATTCACTCTATTGCAGTTATTTATGTATGTATTCCTGTTATTTCGGCGAGCTTCACACTGATTTGCTGCCAATGTAGGGCATCGCAATGCGTGACAGGAAAACAGAGAGACATTTCAGAAATTGTTGCTCAGTCTGTCAATGCTCTTCCATTCTTAATGGGTGAGTGTGACAGACTTTGGACAGATGAGGGTGAGATTTCAGCAAGAACAGTCAGTAAGTGTGACATCCGCGACTACAATCGAGTTGTTGATAGTGGAACACTGCCTTAATCCGACAGCAATTTAGTCACTAGAAGTGATATGTTAGACAAAGAAATATAAGGCAGAGTCAGAGTATGACGAGTATATTATATTTTAAAGGCTATTTATGATCATATTTGTGAACGTTCACACTGTTTACACGATGTACACACAATTAAATTTAAACTTTTTAATTGCAGATAATAATAATAATGTGAAATGATTGAACAAAATCAAAATGAACAAAAAATCTTTTGTTCAAATTAATGAAGAGGTGGACCAAACAAAATAAATATTTAAAATATTATATTAATATTTTATTCAACAATAAAATTCATAATAATCATAAGTTTCCTTTTAAAAAATTTAAACAGGATATTTTACCCAATATTTAGTGTGATTTGTAGTTAAATGTTAGCATTGAGTTTCAGATTAAGGCCAATTTCTTAGTCAAGCATTTCTGTTTTGTTTTTGTTTTTTTATTCATATTAATTACATCTTTATTCATTAAATAAAACTTGCAAACATACACTGAACATTTTGACCTCCAACTGAATCTTACCTATTTGCATCTGAAAGGAACGTTTAAAGGGCTCAAATGAAGATAAAAGTACACTATTCCCTTCCTGGATTTCAGTGGTTTATGCCTGGAGGCTTATGCTCTTATTGCTTTCTTGTGGTCTGTCAGACACCCTCCTGCTCTGACATCTCTCCTCAAGCTCTTGAATACCTTAATAAGATCATAAGAAATTGACAGAAGGATACTAAATAATAGCATACTTAAATAAGAACATTGTGAAAATGATAATTTCTTTATTCATGTGTATTTGTTAAATAAGGGCATTATAAGTATTTCTGGAAAAAAGAATGGTAACACTTTATAAAAAGGTGTCATTTGACAACATTAGTTAATGTGTTAAATAACATAAACAATGAACAATGCATTTATTCCACTATCTATTCGTGTTTGTTAATGAAAATACAGTTATTCATTGTTTATTCATGTTATTAGTTCGAATTTGTTATTAACTTCGCATCGAGCTGCCGATAACCCTGTTGGGCTTCACTCAATAACATCCTACTGGCTGTGCATTATCCCTTACTTAACAATTGAAACTTATTGTAAACTGTTACCAAAATATTTAAATAATGTATATTCACATAAGATTAAGACTTCATAGTCAGTCATATCCTAATAAAGAGTTTTAAACAGGCATACAAAAAATGTATTATGTTTATCACTTTGTCTATAAAATATAAAAAATGTGAGTATCTATATCAAAGTAAATTCAATTTTAACATTTTGAATGTTTTGTCTCATTATGTTCAACAAACTGCACTTTATTTATCTAATAAAAAAATAAATAAAAATAAATAAATAAAATAAAATAAACTGTCATTCTTATGCTTATTTAATATTTTAAAAATATTCATATTTCCATTAAAATGAGTTATGCTTAATAGTTTTGTGAAAATTAACAGAAAAACAGCATTAATTTTAAATGACCCCAAACTTTTGAACAGTGGTTCATCCATACATGATATCCATATATATAAAAATGTATATGCAAACTATATGCTACATAAAAATACCTATAAATACAAATAAAATCAGGGTGGGTGAGCGGAGTCAAAGTAAAAAGGAACATTTCTATCTCTTTTGACCCTGCTCTCTTTTAAAATCTCCTCTGAGTCCTTGTCTTTAGGTCTGTGGGTTCTGCTGGGCCTCTGTGTGTCCCTGTGCCTCAGGCAGCCAGCGAGGAGGCTCGCTTCAGCCCTGCTCTGTGGGCAACAATGCTAAAGAACAGCAGGTTTCGGGCTTGATATGTGGCTGCTTGTGTAATCAAACTGTCCCTGGCCAATATGACAACGCTAAAGGGTTTCTTCATGACCTCTCTCTCTCTCTCTGATCGGCTTTTATAAAAAAGAGTGTGGCTGCAGGCAGAACGCTCTTTTTTGACAGATGACATTGTAGCTTTTACAATATAGTTTGATTTATTGTGCAATTTTACGTCTGTTCAAATATGCAAGTGGGTCAGGCTTGAAAGTCAAAGACAGAAACTTAAAGACACAGTTCTTGTAAACTGTAAACCGAATTAATTATTACATAGCACCAACTAACCTTAAACTTACTACTTACTAAAAGCCCTACTATGTATTATGAAAGATAATACAACACTCCATATCTTTGAGTTATTGGTATTCATGAAATATGAATGCTGGTCCGTTTAATCGTGTATGCTTGAGTTAAGAAGAACTAAAAGCACTGGGGCTGTTAAATGACTGACATTTTAATCAGAATAGCCCTTTTCACAAACAGACCCACATATCACCTTTGTGTCTGGGGTACCAGTGACATTTTCATTGTTATTTCTGTAGTTTTGGGCTTTTACAGCGAGATGAAACCTTTTTTTGAATTGTTATGTGGAACCACTTGATCAAATAAAACCATGTATCCACATGTTTGGAACAGAAATGTAAAATGAAGAGTAATGCACAGGCCAGGTTCTATCATGCAAGTGGAAAATTTGTTGTCTCTTAAAACATGCCTTTTAATTTAGGTATAGGTACTCTCTATCGGATTGTGCATATTCAATAGTGCTGCTGCTTGCTTTTCATATTCACTTTATTTATCACCGCAGCTCTTTAATGAAGCCTTTGGCAAGCTGCATTCTGGATAGCGCTATCAATATTTATTGTCTACCTATTTGTCATATTGTTTTCATGATACATTGCTTGTGCAGCCAATATTGAAAAACTGTAATTATGTCTAAGATGAAGGTGGACAAAAATGTAAACTGAAAAGGGGTTTCTGTCTAATAAGGTGATGTAGCAGTTTGGGTTGTATAGTGTGTACAAGCTGAGACTGAAAGGCATTAATGTGCTCTTCTGTTTAGCTGCCTGAATATGAAAAAGTATTAAATTCTGAAAAGATGTCCAAAATGACCCCACTGTAAGTTTATTTTGAATGAACTCATGCATTTATTTATGTTTGTTTATGTTTTAGAGCTATATGCAGAAGCATGATGTGCATGTTTGTTTGGCAATTACAGACTCTATCTTAACCTTTTGGCTTTTTTAGCAGCACATAACACTCGTATGCCAAATACAATGTCTTGTTTATAGATAAAGATTTGCATTGCTTAACAGTATATTAATACAAACATAGTTTGTTTACATAGCTAAACAGAATTTTATATGATTCAGGCACACATGAAATTCAGAAAATACACTACTTTTGGTAATATATTTTATGCTTAATAAGCAATAACTGGCAGTAGCTGCTTTCTGTTTTAATATATATAAAAAAATAATCTATTCCTGTGAGGGCATCCAAGAGCTGCATTTTCAGCATCATTACTCCAGTCTTTATTGTCATGTGACCCTTTAGAAATCCTTCTAATATAGTGATTCGCTCCTCAAAAACATTTCCAATTATTATCAATGTTAGAATAGTTGTGATGCCTAATATTTTGTGGAAACTTTTCACTTTAAGTATCTAATATATTCAAAAGAACAACATTTATTTGAAATCTTCTTGATGATCATGTAAATGTCTTCCCTACTGTCACTACTGATCAATGTAATGCATCCTTGCTAAACAACTTTTTCTTTTTTTCAATGGCCTCAAACATTTGAACAATGATGTATTTCCAGAAATACTGGAAGAAATTTTTTACTCACCCTTTTTGAAATTAAATTTATCCTACACAAGAATTCTATCAGTATATCATAATCCATTCTAATGCCTCTGATATATGAATATTACATGTTTCATTAGTGCACCTTAACGGAACATCCAATAAAACAAGCCTGACATCATGACTTCCCGGAATGTGAATGTCAATCCAAAAGTATTGTGTACTTGCCCTTGCACTGTCCTTTGGATTTCATTACAAGCTAGCATGTTACTGCCTCCACCATTGTGTTAGAGCTAAAGCTTCATCACCCAAGCGTAAAGAGTCTGTGTTAAACACGGGTTTAACGTTCATTAGCGCTGACGGACAACCCCCTACATGTGCACACATTCTCCCCTTTTAGTGTGTCAGTTATATATGTCAAACAGCTGCTGTTCGTAACACCATTTCTTACTTCTCTTACACCATCTCATACTTTCCATCAGGTTGATCAGTTTAGAAAATTGAAACTGCAATAACAGATAACAAAAGACTAGAAAAGTTATATACACTAAGCTTGTGCACTTGTTTCTATTTAAGCCTAAATTCTTATGACTGAACACCAGCTCTCTTCTAGAGGAGAGATACCGTATTTTATAGCCTTGATGAAGGTGATGGCACCTTGACAAGATTCATTTATGCAATTCATTAATTGCTGTCCAATTACACCCATGTCAAACTTAACACATCTCAAATTGAGGAGTACACAGTCTTCTCGGGGGAATTAATTCTTTAATGATGTGTCAATAAAAGAGCAGGAGTCATGTGACCCAGTGCTGCGGGAGAGTAGAGGTGACGGATGATGGATGAGCACACGGGGAAAAGATATTAAATACAAGCAAGCAAGCGATCAGGGACATATACACCATCTACATCATACATCCCAGCACTAATGTATATGCTCCTTAAGATCACACATTATAGGAACTGTATGATTTTAAAATAAGGAATCAAAGCTAAATTATTATCATTATATACTTGGAATGGGTAAAAATCTCAATATTGTTTCTGAAAAACTGTGTTTTGAATTCTATGCCACTATTTATTTTTTTCTAAGCATCACACTGTGCGAGTTGAAAGCCTCAAAGCAAGAGTCATATGTTGCAGTCTCAATTGATTGTGATGAGATACAACTCTGTTTATTGTAAAATAATGGCATAAATGTTTAATTGTCCTTGAAAGCAACAATCAAAAAAAAACAAATACACAACATGACCACTATGGTCAGATTAAAGAACAGATGACTAATATAAACCAGTTGTTTTTCAGTGAGTCACAACCATATTTTGGGTTCATTTTACATATCAGAAATACCAAGTTGAACATATTCTTTTAATCCTGGATCGACATTACTATCCAAAAATACAGATTTAACCCAGTCCCTACACCTGATCCTAACCTTACCCATAATGTATTACTAAAATCAGAGAGAAATGACAGCTGATTAACAAGGGTGCAAAAGTGCCTAACCCTAAGCTTAAAACTGACATTTCCTGGAAAGTTATGACTCAATTCGGATTGGTTTATTGGAATGATGTTCAAACAAGGATGTTGATCCAGAAGCATGTTGTGCTTGGTCAAATCGTGCACGTCATATCAAGTTAGACGTTTCCCTGTATAATTTGTACCACTAGTCAAATTTATTGTATAACATTAGGCTATACATTATAAGTGAAAAATACCCAAATGAATCAGATTCAGAGGTTTATTATTTAAAATCAAACACAAAAGACAAGCACCCAAAATATAACAGAATACAACTTTGCTATAACAAAGTTGCAAACACATAATTGCACAATTGTTTTTCCTTTCAGAGTAAACTTTGTTTTTGGCTTACTTTTATCATCTGTTTATTACAGTAACTTGCGTATGGTACAGCGGTGTAATATTCAAGACACATCTATCCCAGTGCCCTGTGTCTTTCTCTTATACCCTCTCCTCAGGCTCTGAGCTTAATAACAATCATGTCCACTGGGACTTTCTCCCAGACTGAACTCTCCAAAACAGCAGTGGATTCTAGAATAAAGACCAGCTTTCCCCGGCAGCTCTCAGCAGTTGGGCTGCCATCTTGTCAAGACCCCAAATGAGCATCCACCTCAGCGGAGCTCCACAAATAGTCATGTCTCGTAAGCAGCCCTAAGCTGTAAGCAATAGATACGAATCATAAATTAATCTCTAGACGAAAATGTTTAGTATGTTTGCACCTTAGAGGTTATGAAGGGCATTCTGCTGGTAATGAGTTGGTAAGCTTTGTAATGAGGAGTATTCATACACTGTGATTATTCCATTCATAGTAAGCTCCATTAGCGACGTAAGCGTTCCATTTATTAGAATATTCTTGTTAGCGTTCTTTCTTCTCTACCTTCCAGCTTAGAGAGTCAAACAATACAGCATGATGAACATTTTAATCCCTCATTCAATTACAAACTTTACTTTTGAAATGAATGTTTTGAAAAAGATTTAACACAGAGAACAGTTTAGCCAGTGTCCACATGAGTGTTAGTGAAAAACCAATCGCTAATTGTGTTCTCTAATAGAATTAGGCTACTAGTAACTCTAAATAATAATTATTGCTTTACCTTTTAAGCCTTGCTTTAGGAAAACAGTTTTATATTCAATGTAAATAAGTGAAACTGGTTTAACTTGCCTTGTAAAATGGAGTGGATTCATCTGACTTGACCACTGAATGCAACTTTTAGATGCCATCTTTATTTCTTTTACCTCACTGAATTTTAGCTAACCATCACGGAATGGAATGCACAGGACTGTGGGATATCAAAGGCAGGGAAGAACACCTTTAAAAATTGATTAGATGAAGGTATCTCATGAGACAGGAAGTGAAACTAACTTTCGGACTTGCCTTAATGCCTTCTAACCTTGGAATGCATCCTCTGAAGGCAGCATTTTTCAGTTTTCAGATGCAGCCTTTAAGTGAGTGACTAAATAATTTCAGTTAATTTAACTGATTCATTAAAAGGAATGATTTGTTTATAAATGTGGACTACTGCGCAATGCAGTAAATGGTTGATCCTGTTTTGAACAAAATAGACAAAGTAAGAGACAGTATTAAGTCTAAAAGCTTGTGTACACACTATAATTTCAGTGTGAAATGCGTCAGAACAATTACAGTTGAAATAACCCAATAATGCCACAGAAAAACACACAGCTGGAAAAATGTTTTATAAAAACATTACTAAACCAAAACTGTTCATACATATTGTACCTATTATAAACGTGAGTACTCTTAGTGTGCACCATCACTTGTGAAGACATGATGATGATGGTGATGAAGAACTGATGCACAGCAATGAATATTAAAATCCATTACTGGACATTCCATGCTCACCACCCACATTCATTAGAGCTCAGGGAAAATAATGAAAGCAATTTGCGGTTCCCCAGGAGCATCAAGCAAAACATGTCCATCTCTTTCGAAATCTGTGAGGTGTTTATTTGTCACGGCTGTAAATTATGCATATTTCTCTTTATAATGCTCTGGAGCCCACTTGGCAAATATGACATTATGAAGAGGTGCATCTTTCCACCAAATCACTCACATTATACTGATAGCATCACCTTTAGACCCTCCAAGAGGGTCATATATAGACTCAGTCTGGCTGCGGAAACCAAGCGGTAACTGATGGGAAAATTTTTAAATTATTCGCTCTGCCATACAAGAATGATTTTTCATTTTCTCCAGGTTAAATATTTACTTTGATGGAAGAAAGTGCACACGTATTGTCACAATGGCCAGCTGGAGTGCCCATAAACTCCAGCAGAGGGCACACACCGGAGACTGCTGTGTTTGTGCAAGTTACCATGACATTTCATTGGCTCCTCCCCCTTGTTAACTCATTGTGTAACCTTTAAAAACTGTGTTTGTAGCCTAGCCCCGGAGTATTGCGTTAGCCTCATACAAAGCATTTTCCAGTTTCCTAGTCCTGTCCTGAGTGTCCTGTTTATTATTCTCTGTTTACCGACCTCTACTGTGTTTCTGTATTTTTGCCTTCCTGGATTATTCTAAGAGAAGAAGGACTATTCTTGTCTTTTGCCTCCACCATTTCTGTTTGCTGATGTCTGACCCTGCCTTTACGACCATGTTTTCCAATAAAGCTTTGCAATTGGATCCACGCGCCACAGCCCCCTTCGTTACACATATATTCACAAGTCCCATAATCAACAAATTACACAAGTGCATAGCTGCTTTCCCCAATACTCCTTGTGAAAGTAATTAGGCCCTAATTCCTCCCGGGTGGTGATAGAGGTAGCATATAAATGACAGCCTATGAGGCTTCCCCATCATAGATTGTTGTCACTTAAGAAATAATAGATTTTCCCAGATCAGGAGAGGGATGAATATTTATGGGGTGAAGAATTTATTAAAAGCCACTTTATATTCTCCTTTTTGCTTGATTGCCTCTCATGGAGAGAGAGTGAGGCTGCGTTGATCTTAAAGCATACACTGTGACTCAATTAATGGACTCAGAAAAAGAATATCTGTGAAAAGCAAAGACAGAGCATGTGACAGTGATTGCAAATCATTTAAATTTTTGCTAATTGGGATGCACAGCATCTTTGCTTAGACGTGTAAAGCATAAGTACAGCAGGTGGGGTCGACACCAGTTACCACTGAAAAACAGAATGGTAATAACAGCAAATATGTACATACACCAGAGAAAAACAATTAAACACAAAAGGGTAAATATAAATTAATTAGATTATGGTAATTAATAAACTCTAGGTGTATATATATATATTCTGGTCAAGTTTACTTTTTCTGTACTTACTTTTTTTCCAACTTATGATTTTATTTCTACCAAGTACACCTAAAATTGTTCATATAAATATAATTGAGATAATGTCATGGGACTTGAAAGCTTGTCTCAAACCTCTTTCCTCATGACACACAAAACTTTGACGGGACAGTGGACCATTTGTGGAACATTTATTTATACATATATAATTTGCCTCAACAGCAAAAATGTCTATGACTTTCCAAAAGTGGAAGAAAAATACTGAGAGGCCAAAAGAGAGCAAGATTTTTTTCAAGACAAATTTGCTCTCACTCCTTGCAGCAATTGTATCCGAAATACTCATGCAGCAACAGTAGTTTTGTTTTATTTAATGCCAAGGTAAGAAAACAAAGTATTTACACATTTTAAATGTACATTAAAAGGGTTTCACGAATTCGCACTTCTTCATTAAATTAAATAAGCAAATTTGGCGTGCTGTCCGGGGGGCGAGCTGGGAGCTCGGCAGACCCCGAGCCCTGCTTATAGTAACCCTAGCGAGGGCAAAGCTCGAAGCGAGGCTCGGTCCCGTTCGCCCCCTTGAAGGTGCGAAGAACAGGCGGAGAAGGGGAGGAAGGCGGGATCATGCATAACTAGATACTGAGAGGAGTGAGATGATGGTATTTATACCGAGGCGGATAAAATGAAATTAGGAATAATTGATAGGCTAGTGGGCGATAATACTAATGAGCGTCAATGGGTACCAGCTGTGCTGACACTCAGCATGCTCTTCCCGAAACTATGTTAAAACATCCCTTAAAAATTGTGTAAATCTACCTTTTTTTACTTTTAAAATATAATGTTATGAAATATGGTAACACATCCCAGTCACATGATAGTTAAAAAGGATCCGTAAGGTTGCTTTGATTGGCTGATAAGATGTTAGCATTACCAGCTTAACATACAGGTGTACTAAAGACACCACTGAACCACTCATATGCATTATAGAAGACACAGCTAAGGATGAAAAGTGACAGTGTGAGGTCTGATTGGATTAAGCCCATAATGCTTTATGGCTCAACCTGTAATTAACATCACATGCAGTAATATTCCCTGCTTTTGTAAGCCAGACAGAGAAATGGCAGATGCATTTATTACATTTCAAAGCACTTTTTGAATGCACACATCAGAGGGGCCTTGAAATAACACTGGCATCTAGATTGCAGCAATCAAATCAATCAATCAGGATTAGGGATCCGTGGAGGTGTCAATAGGGCTAAAGCTGGAAAGTGAATATTTAGATTCATTGTCTGCTGTTACCATGGTGATGCTTTGGCATTGGCATTCCAACAAGATTCATTTCTAAATAGAAAAACTCCAAGCATTTGATCATACTTAGGGAAATGCATCATATCTGACTTAAAGCTCACTGTTTGAATCTTTTTTTTTTTTTTACTTAAGCACAAAGTGGGTACAAATGAAGTATCTTGCTTTTAAAAACATTTCTTTTACATTTAATTTGGCAGATGTTTTTTATGCACTTACTTTGAATTCAACATATGCACTTTAATGCATTTATAGATTCTCTGAGAACCATGACCTTGGCTTTACTAGTGCTGTTTAATTATTTGAGCTGAAGGAATGCTTTACATAAAGGAGTCTGTGTGTCAATATGCGCTGAAATGAATCAGCGTCATAAGAAAATATTATTTAATAATGAGGGGGAATGATTTAGTTGAATAAATATGTCATATTTTAAGGTCATTTTCCATTTGATTTAGACTATTACATTCAGTAGTATTTAAAATTATTAAATAAGTAAATACAGTTATTTTCCATAAAATACTGATTAAATGTGACAGCAAAGATATTTACATTAAAGATTTCTATTTCACATATATATTTTTTTTCATCATAGAAAATGTTCCCACAAAAATATTAAGCAACATAAAACAAAACAAATCATAAAATTGAATGAAAATTATTTCTGAATGATCATATAACACTGAGAAAAAATGTTGCTTTGCATCACAGGAATAAAAACAATATTAAAACACAATATAACAAATGCATCCTTGGTGAGCATATGACATTGTAATCATCTCATGTCAATGGAAGGCTGCAATTGAGTGCATCGAAAAACTGCTAACAGCAATGAGCAATGCTCTTTCTCCACAATCTATACCTCAGCTTGTTGTAAAGGCCACTGTACAAACAGATCCTCTCCCTCTCTAAGTGTTAATTAACAGAGAAAGAAAGCGATTAGATTACAGGACTCATTGTGTTTAATATCAGGGGAATCAAATGAGTCACTGATTCAATATTGACTGAAGCCATGCAGAGAGTCTGACTTCTGTATCGATGAACTGCTGATGTCTGCAAACACTTGTCCTTCCAAAGACCACCGACCTTGGGAGTCGAATACAGCAAACACTTGATGTCTGGAAACACAGCAGGAAATTAGTTCTGTGAAAAAGTGGGAAAGTTTCACACCTGCTCGAACAAAAGAAACACTACAAAAACCTTCAGCAATAATTATAATTTCTGAACCTTTGAACGAACCTCAAATGTTAGTGACTGTTTCTACAAGTTACACAATAACACCAGTAGGTGGCGACAAGTGACAAATCTCATGTTGAGTGAGTCACTGATTCATCTGCTCGACAAATTTGTTTAAATTCACTGATTCATTCAAAACCTATCACATATTTTCTACATTCTAATATACTTTTTCATCCATTTTTATTTTTCAATGCATTTTCACAATGATTTTGGTGTTACTGAGCATTTAGTCCATTCCTAACGGTCTGCTTTCAGACCAAACTAATGTCCCCTCTGGTATTTGGTAATTAAAAATCGATGGCTGAGTTCATTTTACAACACAGCTGACAGAATTGCAAAGTATCACCTTAATACACTATCACATAACACCAATCAATTCTCTGTTAATGGCTTTTCGGAACAATGTCTTTATCAATAAAGAAACTAAAAGAACATATAATAATACTCACCAGAGGTGCAGGAGGCCAACAAATTGCAATATCTTTTTTATTTCTTTTTCTTGTTTATTTTTTGTTAGTTTAACTTTCAAAAATACCTCTCAAAATAATATTTATGAAGCAGTGTATGTTTCTTGCATCACTATACACTTTGTATGTACGGCTAGTAAAGGTTTAGAAATGGCCAACTCAAGTCATAAACAGTGTTCAGGATGGACATTTCAAGTTAAAATTGTATACATAGTGGCAAATAATTCAAAGGCTAATGTCAAAGTGATTGTGATGCTGTGGAATACAACTGGGAGAAGTCAGAGAGCACAAAGCTCTACTTAATTATAGACAAGCTGAAGCCTTCTGCAAAATTTACTGTCTTTATTATTATCTCTGAATCTCCCACACTATAGGAAACGTCTAGGTTACGAACGTAACCCACGTTCCCTGAAAGAGGGAACGGAGACGTTACACATATGTAACGTCGAAGTGATTCGACTGAAAGGGTAACTTATAATCTGTCACTCCTCCATACGAACACCCACACAGCCACCACAGGGTAACACTGAGGTTATTTATAAGCTGTGTGATTTTAGTATATAGCCAGTAGGCAACCACGAACCATCTTTATTTTCCTGTTACGACTGGTCAGCCCTGTGGCCTGTTAACCACACAACAGTATTTCTGACATTCAGTTTTGCATTGTAAAAGTCTCTTTCTGCCTCAGAACAATACATTATGTTCACTTTGTTTTTCTCAACTTGGACTTAACTATGTTGGACTTAATGTGATGAAGGTAATTATCAATAACTGAAACTAAAACTATGATATTAAACTAAAACTATGATATTACTAAATATGGCTGCCATTAGAAATTAGAAATGTTGCTTTGGCAATTAACTTAAAACACTTAAACACTAAAACACCCTAACACTAAAATTACGGTAACACTTTATTTTACACCTATTAGTTGCTTATTACAGCATGGACATTACTAATAAATATAAGCCATTTATTAGTGCTAATTAAGCACAAATTAATGCCTAATTCTACATGACCTTATTCTGTATCCCTAATGCTGCCCAATACCTAAACATAACAGCTACCACAAACTATTAATAAGGAGCAAATTAGTAATTTATTGAGGAAAAACTCATAGTTTATACACTGCAAAAACAAATTTACACTGAAAAAACTGGCAGCTGTGGATGCCTGAATTTGACCATACAAAATATGGTAAAGTTTTATGTTTTACGGTTCTAAGTTATTTCTCAATGCCAACCTGCACTAAAGACGTAAGTGTTTTGTTATATATGTTTATTATATATGTTAAGACTTATTTGATTTGTTCGCTGTGGTTGTTTTCAATTGTTCAATTAAAGTGTTATTAAATTGTTAAGTAATATTAACTGTGTATTTTTTTAACGAAAAATAAGGAATTAAAGTTGCTTACCAATACACAAAACAATCACAATTGATAAATTGGGCTAAAATGGAAGGCTCTGGGTGATACTTTATAAAGAGCCATTTGGGAGCCATAAGAGCCAGCTCTTTTAAGGGAGCCAAGCCAAAAGAGCCGAATCTTTGAAAAGAGCTGAACTAACTTAAATCCATTTTGCACCTTTGAAATACACTGTTAAGCACTAAATACATGTGATGAGGAGAAAGTCACATGATGAATCAAAGCCCATCACAAGCAAAATATTAGCATATGTAGAAGGTGCTCAGAGTCATTCACACAAACACTAAACACCATCACGGTGAGACTCATTAAACTGAAATATGCAATAAACAATAATTTAACAACATTACATGTGACACACAATTCTGGGAATGTCAGTTTACATTTTTTCCCTGTAAATTGTACAGGAATTTACCATTAACTCTTTATCTGTAACGCCCCTGCACTGTCGCTTCCCCATGTGCTCTCTGTGACCGAGTTTCTGTCTATTGTCTATTATGTTCAGGTGTGTCCAACACAATCTCACAAGCAATTTGTACATATTCGTACGAGGTGCCAAATTTGTGCCAATTCGTACTAATTCGTACAACCTCACTCGTACGATTTCGTACGATTTGTCTAAAACCACGTGATGGGTAGGTTTAGCGGCGGGGTTATGATTAGGTCATTCATACAAATTCATACGAATTGGCATCTCGTAAAATACATATTTACTGCTTGTCTGTTTTATTGCCTCGTGGATCATGCCTGCATGCTTCACCACACAAACGCGTGACATTAACAGTGTATTACCATATCATTTTTTAGTTTTTACAATTTCAATTCATGGTCATTTTTACAGTTTAGTTAATAAATGTTACCTATTCTTAAGTGTTACCAAAATGACTAACTAGAAATTTATTTTCTAGTTTCTTGAACTAGAAAAATGTAACTGAAAAAAAAATATATATACTGTACACACATATATATATATATAAAGAAAAAAGAGCATATTCAGAATATTAATAAAATCTATAACAGCGTTTACTTTCTTCAATATGGAACATAAAAGAAGGCATTTTAAGAAACTGTGTGGTTTACAACATTTGTCAAAATGCCTTCTTTTGTTTTCCAAAATGACATGAGGGTTAATAAATAATGTCAACATTTTTGGCAAACTAATATCTCACAACTGCAGCCTAATGTCTCATAATTTGCATCTTAACATTCCACTTTATTATTCATAACTGCGGCATCAGGTTTTTGTATACCGTACATCTGGCAATCCTGATCCATTCCTAATAAAAGGTTGCTTATACTTTCACCAAACTCTCAATTAATGATTTTTACGATGTGTAAGAATTATAATAAATGACTTGTCAAAAGGATATAGGTCTCTCAGTCATTACAGGATTGACTGACCGTGAGAGATTAATTAGCATTGTCCTTATAATTACTCAAAGATCAGCAGGGCTATTGTTTGCAATGACAGCGAAATGTGTTTAGCCTCAGATTTAGGTCAGTGCATTAAAAAGCATAATTGAGGTGCCAAATGAGCCTAATTAATGAACATACAGTAATTAAAACTCAAGGAAAGGAGAATAGTGTAGTGCGGCTTGCTGCAAAATCGAATATTAAAGGGTACTAACCTGATCTATGCGGCACATAGAGCTGAGATTTGATTTACTGTCACCTTTCTGTATTTACACAGCGCTCCCACTCGATATTAAGCCCCTCACAGGTATTTGAAGCCCATCTCTCACCGGATGTGATCCAGGCTCCCCAGCAGCGCTCTGAGTAATGATCCTCTATCAGTCTTGCTCTCCAGCACTACCGCAGGGAGGATCCATAATTACAGCATCTCTGCTTCGGCCTGCTACAACCGCCAGTGACAAATATTGAGTCGATGGCAGACATAATTTCCTTTGAAATTAATGAATGGTAAATAATTACTCTACATACCTGGAGAAGCTGCTGGAAGGGAAGAGGAAGAAAGGAAAGAAATATGACAAGACAATCTCGACACCTCCAGGGGCAGAGGAGGGCAGGCACGAGGAAGAGATGGAGGAACTCTTTCATGGCCTTTAGGGAAGCAGATATCTGTTTGCTGCGACTGAACACTGCTTACTTCTGCATGGAGTTCCTCCCCTCTGTCAGCGCTACAATCCTCATTCATTCATCAAGAGAATCAAGAGCAGAGGGCCCAGTGTACGCGGCATTAGCATATCAAAGCCGCTCTTATTTCTAATTCCATCTAAAGTAATTGTTAAACGAACATTGTTAGCTGCTAGGATATTGGAAAAAAAGCATCTACGTTCAAGAGGAGGTGGCGGTGGTGTGATCAAAGGTATGGTAATATCTGCAAAAAACAGCGAGGAGCTTTTACAACACTGAGCAGGTGGTACCATGCAAGATTTTTTTAGTTTGTGACTTTTTATCTCACAATTGTGGCTTTTTGGTTTCACAGTGTGACTTTTTTCTTTCTTTGCAACTTCATCCATATTATTTTTAATGTAAGAGTGGACACAGACATTAGGATTTTGAATGTGTGAGTTCCAGTGCCATTTGCGCTTTTCCACTGCATAGTACGGAATGGTACAGTTCAGTACAGTTCACTTTTAGGGGGTTTTCCACTGGGAACAGTACCTGGTACCTGGTCCTTTTTTTAGTACCACCTCAGCCGAGGTTCCAAGCGAGCCACACCGTTACCAAAACGTGATGTGTAAACTCTGTTGGTCACTGATTAGCTGGAGAAAATTGTCATTACTGCGACACGAGACACAACAGACCTGCTAGATTTAAATCAGCACAGCCAGCGAAGTATAGGACGCAAATGTTTTGTTTGAAGAAACGCACCTTTTTGTATCAACCAAAAATGGCTGTTTCGTGGTCTATTGTGGAAGTACAGATGTTCCTCTTATTGACCTGTACAAATAGACCCTGTTATGCTTTTTGATATCACAGATTGGTGCTTATTATTTTAATGTAATATTAATTTACTGTATTTTGTTATAGTGCCTAATAAATCCTGTACATTCATGGAAAATACCCCTGCAAATACTTATCTTATTATTATTATTTATTATATATAATTATTATTCATCTTTTACATTATGTTCCTTATATATCAAAATTTGGCTTCACATATCTTACAATGTGACTTTTTTATTCATATTTGTAACTATATTAAAATTCTACTTTTCATCTTTATATCTTAGAGTTATGACTTTTTATTATATTTTTAGACACACACTAGAGACTGTTTAGCTGAGACTGCTCATTTACTTATCAAAATTATGACATTAATTCATTCATTCTAATTATTACTTTCTCATATATGCAGCTTTGCAAATAAAAACTACAGCTTTATAACT
>JAUMHI010000064.1:10081339-10098478 GCA_032359435.1 Enteromius unitaeniatus
AGGGCTGCAGTGATGGTTGTCTTTCTACAACTTTCTCCCATCTTCCAACTGCATCTCTGAAGCTCAGCCACAGTGATCTTTGGGTTCTTCTTTACCTCTCTCACCAAGGCTCTTCTCCGCCGATAGCTCAGTTTGGCCAGACGGCCAGTTCTAGGAAGGGTTCTGGTCATCCCAAACGTCTTTCATTTAAGGATTATGGAGGCCACTGTGCTCTTAGGTTTCATCCCATTTTGTTGCATGTTACTTTAAATGCTAATGAGCTCTGCTCACCCCTCCCCTCTCTTCTGTGGGGTGATGAGCCATGCTCCGTGACTGTTTACTTTAACCATATGCAGCACGAAACCTTTTAACTTGTCCCCTAACTTGGCAGGAATACACTACATGAATTTGAAAAGATTGATGAAACCTGACAGCTTTCTGACCCTGCAGAGACCATGTTCAAGGCTCAGAAATATAGTAGGGACATGGTTAAAATAGTCCACGTGACATAAGTGGTTTACCCTTAATGTTAAGAAGCTATGAGAATATTATGCGCATAGAAAACAAAAATTACCAAAAGATAAACAGCTCCCATGTTTAGTTGGTTATTCACAAGTGCTGCTGACAAGCTCTATTAAAATGCAATGTTTTTTTTTTTTCAGGCTTTTACTTTTAGAGTTCCATACGTTTCTCTAAGCATAAACCTCTACTTCCATTTTTGTACATCTACAAACAGCTCCGATGACCTTTCAAGGATTTGACTGAAAAGCGAAATGTGAAGTGGCAGGTAATTACTCATGTGTGATGGCTGCCTGTCAATCTTGCCTCCCTAAGCCATTGTTATTTCAGCCCAATGCACTTCACGTACCTTCCTTGATGTACATTTCTTTAGGATTTGAAACGTACATCCTGGTCCTTTGTCCTGTTCACAGACAACAGCTCAATATTATCAAAAATGTACCAGGTCACAACAGCGCTCACTTTAGAAGGGCCAAATACGACAAATGCAAGCAGGGTTTACATGTACAGTTAAAAAGAAAAAGTTTAAAGGCAACAACACCTTATCCTTTAACCTTCAGAGGAAATGTTCAGCCTCGTAATGAACTTGCAAACAAACATGTCTGTATATTCCCTTTCCCTGTATAAGCCCTTTTAACTTTTTGTCAACATAACTGTTCGTTGTCCCCAATGGGCACTCAAGTCTTCGTCTCTGCTACAAAGGCAGAAATTTGCAAATGTAAAGAGTGCCTCTCCCCAGGGCACCAATTAAAACTTCCTTTGGCTGAACGACAGCATGAATTCCATCTTTTGGTTGTTGTTGTTTTTTTTTTCTCCATCTTCTAAACTTGTAACAAACTCTTGAAATCTGCACAATAGAAGGCTATTAAAAACAAGAGCCTTGGTGATAGAGATGGCGGAAGATGCTATTAGTCATGCATTAGGCTTAAATTATGGAATCATTTCTGAATGTATAATCGAATATCTGGCGCTGAGAAATCATTATCATATGCTTTGCATTAACTCGGGTTGTATCCAGTGGACTGAGCGGGAATTTTAACCCGATTTTTTTAGAAGGCTTTTATATAAGTCATCCAGCTGTGCAATGGAAATCAGTTTACCACACTGTGCCGCAGGTTGAGATAAAATATAAATGCTTTATTTGTATTTATGTTGGACTGGGAAGACCAATATTTCTCTGAGTACAAAGAGAGGCAGATGTTTCACTGTACTCAAGCTGTTTTGTTTGTCGTCACTGCCTACAATCTGAGGAAACCAAATATGAGATGGCAGCAGGTGGCTCTGGAGCAACGTTTTAGCATTCATTTGAGGGACAAAATCCTGTCATTGGGAGAAATCGAAACTCATGGCACTAATGCTCCTTCAGCACAGTTCTTTCACAGCATCTACCTTCTGGATGTCCATCTGTCTGTTGCTGCAAGAAATTCAGATTATCCGTGATGGAGTGCTTCAGGGTCAATGATACAATCAGTGTTTAATTGCAGATGCTGATTGTTTGGATACAAATTAATGGACAGAAATTTATGAGAGACTGTTTGCTGGTTGTGCCAGTGGCAAAAGCAAATAAACAATACATACAGGAATGTAATGCTAATCAGCTTTTCATTTCTTTTCCAACAGATCAGAAAATTTTAAACATTGTAAACGGTCAGACACACAGGCCCTGGAATTCTATACAGTAAAATATATATAAAATATGTGCTGCTTTCATAAAATTCATGTATTCATTCATATACAATTTCTATATGGTAATATTTAAGAGACAATTGACAGAAAATAAAAATTAGCCCATGATTTCTTCTATGTGATTTTCAGACAAAAACCAGCAAGTGTAAGCCAGCATTTCTGATAATTGTCACTCAAATTGTCACCCAGAATATTTAGTATGAATATCTAAACATGCAATATATCAAAATAAAAAACAGAGCTTCTTTTAAACTAAAAAAATTGAATCTAGCTTCAAGCATTGTTTTGTAGTAACATTTTAATGTAGGAAAGTTTTATAAAAAAGTGCAAAATATTTTTATAAATCATATTTAGTGGCATGATCATTGCAAAGATGTAGTAGATCACTTCCATCAGCACAGACAAAGCTTGCACAGTCCATTTATTTTATCTATGTTAAATTGTGAATAAAAAATTGGCTCATGTGATTTAAAATTTAATTTTCATTTTATTTCAATTTTAAAAAACGTCCCACCATTTCCAGAATTCGGGTTGCAAATCAAAGGGTAATTTGTTTTTTTGGGGTGAACTATCCTTTAATACTTTAAATTAATCTGGACATGCCGCTGCATGATTTAAAACTCAACTAACAGTTTTGGGGGGAAAATAGCAGGTTATCTGTTCGTCCATTAATGTGCTCAACAAAGAGATAGAGACTGAAGACTTTAAATTCTTTATGGATCACAGTAAATCGGGCTGTTGTGAAAAGCAGTGGGAAACCATGACCTTGCTTGAATCAAATTCCTTCTGCCTGAACACACTCTGTCCCAAGTGATCAATTTTGATACATGCTTGCTCTGCAACATCAGCTCAACTAAGGGAAAACATCTTGTATCCACAGTGTGTATAGTTTGTAAAATATACAGTGCACACAAGGTAAATGTTAAGAAAAAGAGATGAAAAATACATTAGATCCGGCACGACCGCAGTCAATAAATATCACAGACAAGTTTTCTATTTGTTTTTGGTCAGACAGACTTTAAATTTGGTCTGGGGATTGTGCTACAATATCAGGTTTTAACTGATATATTATCGTACAACAGCAACAGTACAATAAAGATGCCTGATGGACTGATAGAAGATTTAATCTTGGAGAAATAAAACAAGATCCCCTTCATGACATTAATCTGGCTACTGTGCTGTGAATCTTGGGAAATTATTGATTACTATCAGTTATCTTTCAAGTTGTGTGGCGACATAAACAATATGGAGACGAATAATGGGAGACAGATACTTAAACTGAATTTAAGTGACTTGTGGCCAAGCATGGTCACCCATACTCAGAATTTGTGCTCTGCATCTAACCCATCCAAGTGGGCACACACAGAATAGTGAACACACACCATAAACCGGAGCTGTGGGCAGCCATATTGCTGGAGAGCAGTTGGGGGTTCGGTAGGCTAGATTGCTTAAAGGTCTTACCTCAGTTGTGCTTTTGAGGGGGGGAAGAGAGCGCTGGAGACTTAAACCCACAAACTTCATGTTATGTCAGTTTTATGAAATATCAACCCTGCTAGATATTCCTCAGTCAACTATGAATGGTGTTACTGGAAAGTGAAATGTTTAGGAACAGCAGCAGCTCAGCTGAGAAGCGTAAGACCACAAATTTAACTTCCACTGGCATTAAAATCAGCGCAAAAACTGTGCAGTAGGAGCTTCATGGAACGGGTTTTTTTGGTCAAGAAGCTGCATGCAAGCCTCACATTATCAAATACAATGCCAAGCAGCAGATGGACTGATGTGAAGCACACTGCCACTGGATTCTGGAGTAGTGGAAACCTGTTCTGTCACACAAATCACACTTCTCTGTTTGGTAGTCTGATGGGCAAAACTTGGTTTGGTGGATTCCAGGAAAACATTACCTGTCCGACTGCACTGTGCCAACTGTAAATTTAGCTGGAGGAGAGATAATTTGATGGGCTGTTTTTCAAGGGCTGGTCTAATCCTTACTTCCCATGAAGAGAAATCTTAATGCTACAGCATACCAAGACATTTTAAACATTTCTTTGCTTCCAACTTCTGGGAACAGTTTAGAGAGGACCCTTTTCTATTCCAGCATTACTATGCCCCATTCAGTGCACAAAGCAAGGTTCACAAAGACATGGATGGTTTGGGTTTTTTGAATTTCCCAGCAAAGAGCCCCAACCTCAACCCTACCCAACACCTTAGGCATGAACTGGAATGGAGCCAGCCCTACATCAATGCCTGACCACACAAATCTTAAAAAGGAAGGGTGGAAGCTGCTTGGTTGTTTAAGGCGGGACTAATTCCATATTAATATACGTATGTAGAATGCAATGTCATTCAAGATTCTGTTGGTATAATGATCAAGTGTTCCAATTCGTTTCTCCATATATGTTCCATTTAACATCAAAGGGACATCCAACAGTACTTTTCCAGATTTCAATAAACACAACTTGTTTATTAATTTTATTTACTGTGAACACTATGACAAATTGCCTGTGATATTCCTCGTTTAAAAGTGACTTTGGATTAAAGCATCTCACTTTGGATTAAAGCATCTGCTAAATAAATGCCTGCAAATGTAGTCCAAAGAACAATACTTCCAGTGGATCCTGGCATGTTCATGTTACAGTAGTAGCTAATCTTCACTGGATCTGTGACTTAATAGTATGTCCACACCTTCTCATTTCACAAGGCAAACTTAATAAGCAACAATAAGCAACTCTCAACCATTAAATAACATGTTAACTATCACTATTTTTATGTTAATTGTAATAAGTGTGACATGATATTCACTTCCTAAGAAGACATATCAGGAAAAGAGCTTAAATACATTGCAATATATATATATATATATATATACTGAAGCTGTACACAAAACATGGGCCATATTCACAAAACATTAAGGCTAAAAGTAGCTCTTAACTTGCAGATTTGGGGGAAACTCTTAATATGTGTGTCAGTCATAATTTTAACATTCCTTAATTTTTGCTCTAAAAGTATTTCACATAGCCTTTAAGCGCTAAGACCAGAGTGGATGTGTTCATAAAGAAACTATACTGCAGAGGACCCACTGATGTGCAAGTGATCTCCAAATGTGTTCGGATAAAAAAAAAAAAAACTTATCTTGGATAGCCTTCGGGTGAGTACATTTTTGGCAAATTTAACTTTTGCCAAAAAGTTTTCCTTTAAGAAAATGAGATAATAATTAATCCACGCACAAAAGCTCAGTGCAAGACAGTTTATATGGGACACACACACTTACAAACATCCATTAGCATCTCCTACGTGGTCCCCGTGGTCTTCTTGAGTTTCAAATATCTCAAATTCTTCTCCCCTGTGACCTCAGACAGAAAATTGCCTCCTACATCATTATCATCTATGCCAGTTGCCATGCAGGGAAGGTCAGACTCAAGGGGAAATGCACAACATTTATATGGGAGTACATCTGCATGACTGCCACCGTTTATCTTTCCCCAGCACCTTAGAACTAATCCTCGCTGTTCACGCCATATGAGAAGAAGGGTGAGCTATAGGGCAGGACCATATTATCCCAAAGCTATTTTGGGGATCGGGATGACTGAGATGTCTGATTGATGCCGCCAACCTGTTAAAGATCCACTTTTAAATGGTCTTCTATAGTCAAGCCTGGCACTGATTGCTGTCTCAGCTATCAACAGTCACTGAATAAATCAAATCAATCAATGCGTTATAAAAAAAAATATTCATAGATGAAAAGTATTGTTTGTGTTCTAGACGAAAGGTTTTGCTTTTATGTTAAAAGTATAAATTAAATTAAATTAAATTAAATTAAATTCAATTCAATTCAATTCAATTCAATTCAATTCAATTCAATTCAATTGTTCACTGCAATAATTCTTTCATCTTAATGTGATAAGTGATAGCTTTAACATTTTATGAGTAGCATAACAAAACTTGTACATTTGTGAACTAAACTTGTCAAGCTCTCCAGCAGTTGATGAATTATCAGAATTAATGAATTGGGAGAAATTTCAGCCTTCTGAGTGAAGGGTACAGGGCAGTTCACCCAAGCATTTCAATAAATCTCAATAAATTCAGAAAAGTTTGCAGAAAGTCAGAAATGTAGGATAACTCCCCTTGAGACATTCATTATTTTCTCTAGGGTGAATGTGCACATTTCATCAAGAAATAAACATAGTGATCAAAAACCTCTTTAATCTTTCAGTCTTCTGCATTTCATAAGATTTCGGAGGAGTGCACATTAGCATCATGCTTCTGTGTGCAGATTTTCCAAGCTCGGCTCCATTAATGCAGCATTTAATGTGTTCAGTTTCTTTTATTCATTTCCATTCAAAAACTTTATTTCTCCAGTTCAGCATACTATATCTTGATTAACATACAATGCTCCCAGGATACATTCGTAATACGACCTTTAACATGATATACAAAAATGAAAGGCAATATAAAAGCAGTGAGACCCTGAATAAGGCATATCCACCTCTCCCAGCATTTGTGTTTTAATATCCCTGATGTCCTGTTATCATTCTCTGCTCACTCCCTTTTATCCCCTAATTGACTCACTTAAGGGCCATGTTGCGTTATTCAACTACAGAAACAAATAGCACTTTGATCCCCCAACTATGATCTTGAGGATAATGCACCCATCATTCAGCTCAAGCATCTCCTCTTTTTCTCTAAGGATACCCACTCAACTATGTGGGCCCACTCGAAAACTGTGGGTGGACAAAAGCCAAAGCAAAATGACCTTCAACCAGTGCATTATCATTGACGTCTGACTGCATACTTTGTACATGTTTCAATACACTATAGATTAGCCATCTGTAAAATGGAGCTATTGAAAAATATTCTTTTGCAGCTTTCAGTAGAAGTGCGCTTGCCAGTCTAGCTCTTGACAGTTTGCAAACCCTGTATAAACACCTGAGATCAACCTTGAACTACAGGAGACATTTTAACCAGGTAAAATAGCTCAAATTACACATATACACTGCTTAGAATAAAATATGTGTATATAACTATTAACTACAAAATCCTTGAGATTCTGTTATGCATACCATACCATAAGGGATAAGAACGCTTGCTAAAAACTGCATTGATTGAAGTAAAATCTATTTCATGTTGAAATTGCATACATCTATATAAAGTCAGAATCGTACGACATTACATTATCAGATTTATTTCATGCTGGAAATGGGAACATGTGCTAAAATTGTGCTGATTTTGGACATTTCTGATCATAATGTTACCAATTACGTTTCAGTTAAGGAGTCTGTACAACCCCCAAAAACTGTTCACCACTTCTAAAAAATCAAAAGGAGACAGATAAAACAACTATGCAATTTTGAAGACCGAAATTGAATGTGCACCTTGCCTTTTTCTTCAGCAAATTGTATTGTTGCTTTATCAACAAACAATCAGAACTACAATATCATTCTCTATAAAGAAACATTAGAGGAAACTGCAATGTCAGAACAGCAGCAAAGCAACAGACCCTGGTTTGATTTCTTCTGCATCCCTATAATTATAGACGACCTTGCCTCAGTCTTAACTGGTATTTTTAATTGCAATGCAAATGCAAATCTCAACATGTTTTAAGTCTGTTGTCATTATATCAGAGCCTGCAGAGTTAATGTTCTTTGAGTTTTGACCTTAGTTTTGGTTAGCAATTAACACAATAAACCCCAAACCTCAAAAGCTGATGTTCAGAAGATCATTACTGGCTACAAATGATTGATGCACCAAGTCACCAAAACTGATAGCTTTGGGCCAGTTCACTTTTATTGTAAAGACATTCTGCTATAAATGTCTCACCTTGTGTTCCGTGGAACGAAGAAAGTCTTACAGGCTTTGAAAGACTCAAGGCTAAGTAATGGTGAGAGGTTCATTTCTGGTTGAACTGTTTTCTTTAAGTTTCTTCTTCCTCTTAAAAGAACACCTCTACCTACACTGTCAAGAACATCCACCAGAGACTCTTTTTCCTATCTTAGCTCAAAATATTGAGGTGTAGAAGAAAGGAGTTGTGTACTTCTACAGAGCGGACAAGAAAGTGAGCTGCTATCCCCCTCCATCACTGCCCTCCATTGGTTACACAACACAGCAGCAGAGGAACTGGATAGAACTGCAGTGATTTAATTATTTTATGCTAGTAGTATCCAAATAAATATATGGATCATGTACACCTGTAAAGTTTCTTAAAGCATCAGTTTTTTCTGTGCTAGACTGCTGTCTAGATGCCATATTGAATTTAACAGGAATGAAAACGAGGCTGTGAGGGATAGACTTAGAAGTTCTTTCAATGTTATACTCTATAAAAATGTTAGATATCACAATTTATTTTATTTTTTTTTCTGAAGGACGTTTAGTCAGCCGAATAATCTGTACGTTGTTAAACAACGATTGATGTTTGGTGTTCCAGAGGACCATTTAAAATGTCATGCAAGAAGACCCCCTGTCCTCGTCAGATTCTTCAGATGTGTCATAAACAGTGCTCTGACAAACAATATTACTGTCTGGCATGGAAGCTCTGACAGGACCTTAAAATGCACCCAGTGGGCAGTTTTTACTATAACTGGAGCCCACCTCCCTGCCATTGAAGACATCTACACTGTGTGGAGAAAGACAAAGTCCACTGTCATCAGGAAGAACTTCACTCATCTTTCACACAGCATGTGCACTCAACCACCCTTAGGGTGGAATAAAGATCTTTCCAAACACCACAAAGACCGCAGATTCACTAAGCAGGCAGTATACAATTCACAGAATTCTTTTTTTATGCATACATACATGACATACCGTCATACAGGCTTATCTGGATTATATGGGCCAATAAATTGCACATCACATAACATTTATTTCGCAGGTCACATTTAATAATCTGTCTCTAAGCAGCTTTACAAACTTTGATACTCACAGTAGAAGACGTGCTATTGATTTTAAAGTTGCAGGAAATTATAGCTGACTTGAGTTTACTTTGTCTATTGTTTATATATAGTCTGTATGTAGTGACGATCATGTCTATTATTTTCTGCGTTGTGAATAGATTGTAGTAAATGCTCCAAGGTTTACTAGAACTATTTGGGGTTTTTTTTCTCTACAACAGACACTAAAATTTACTTTGCGAAGGTTAAAGCTTTGATGAAGTTTTAATTTTTTTCAAAAGACACTTTATAAGCAGCAAGTTAACAAGCTCTTATTTAATTACTTTTGTTGAATGTGTTTTTCCTTCACGCTATACATAATGCTTTATGTCTGTTTTCTGCATATATAGGTTGCTACATTTTTGTATGTATGTATGTATTGGACAGTTATATTCAGCGTTATATGTAGCAGTTGTTTTGTGCACCATCAGTCACCATAATAAAGCACAAATGCAAGACAATAATTTAACACATAGTAACCAAAGAGATTGTCAAACATATGAGAAAAAATAACCACATAATCACACAATCATGTAATTATGTAAGAGACTGAATACATCCAAAGCTATTTTGATGGGTCTGAAATGGTAAGATAAAGTGTATTTCTCTTGGGTATTTCACATGCTACATTCATTTAGTAGTGTCTCCTTGAAGCTGCATATTTTAATTTTAGCATGCACTAGGTGATTTCATATATCGGGCCCTAAATCTCTCCTCAGTAGTGCAACACTAGAGCCATCAAGTGGTTGATAAACACACTCTTACTAGCTCAACCTTTAATTCCTGATCTATAAAAATTACTGACCTTCACCCTATTTACCCATTCAGCTCATTCACAGAATGGGAATATCTGTTTGCAATCAATCTGTGCATTTATTTTAAAAATCTGGACAAAAAATATTGTGTTTAATGTAACAACTTCTGCCTGGGAGTGTAACCTATCTATAATATGAATGCACTTATGGTAATAGAAGTGATCTAGATGCAACTGAGTGCAAGTAAGTGTTTTAGGCCAGGTACAGTACTTGAAATTGAATTGTAAGTGTTCAGTAATGTTTGGTATTATGTATTGGAGTGTCGTTGAAATGTAAGCGTGGAGTAGGTTACTTTAAGAGTATCTGAAAAGCAGACTGTATATTAGGAATCTACTTGAAATGTATTGGTAGTACTCTGGACAAGTACAACAGAGTTTACTGAGTGCAGCGAGAGTACAATCAAACTGAAACAGACAATGTCACATTGAGGGTCACTAACTAGGTGATACACTCTTCAGTTTAGAGCAGAACAAGAGTTTAGAGTTAACAAGCTAAAGTTGAAAAGCTTCAAGCCATCAGGCAGACAAACTTTCATTAGAAGATTTGACTGCCAAGACAAACGCAACCCTTAATAATGAGCTAAAGTAAATTTTCACTTGTCGTGCTGAAGTAATTAACGAAAAATCATTTAAATTGACAGTACCGAGACTTCAAAGATGCTGAAACCATCTTTTAAATTGAGTGGATTTGCTCTGAAGCACCAACAAATGAATGTGTTCTCATCACCCTGGGAATTAACTCAGTGGATGGAGCAGAAACAATTGTTCAAAACATACTAATTGATGTATGTGTTTAACATATATTTATTCCTGTATTAGTTACTAATGGCAGTAATCAAATTTGTATGATTTTCTCAAATGTGTCAGAAGCAATCAAATGTTTCGAGTAAAACTCATTAGTAACAACCAAGAGCACATTCTTGTCATTTTAAACGGCAATGGCTCAACAACAGCTGCCTTCATTTCTCATGGCATCTTATGAAAATGCAATGAAATGAATGACAAGCATAAATTCTGTGATCCATAAAAGCACTGCATAATGATACTGCATGAAAAGAGAAAGGAAAAGGAGGTAAAAATGCTTTGCATGTTCTTAGATTTGTATGTATTTAATTAATTGAAGATTGCTGTTAGGTGAAAACATGTTGTTTAAACCTTTATGAAATGAAATAATGAAACAATAAACTTTTGGTCTTAAAAGTTTTTTCTTAGTGTAAAGAACATTTTAATAATCCAAAGAATTTTACTTTATGAAGAACCTTTCGTGGGTTAGAAAGGCTCCAAGGTTGTTAAAATATCTTCATAGAAAACAAGGAAGAATCTTTGTGTAAAAAGAAGACTGTGAAAGGTAAAAACATCCAACAATTAGGCTATGTAATAAATAGATCCCCACTGAAAAGAACGGACTGGAAAAGAAGAAAAAAAAAATCTTACATAAGCTAATACTGACCTCTAGTGTAAATAAAAATCAAGGCAGAAGGTGTGTGCTATAAATAAATGCAAAGCAAACCCAGCAGGTAGGTATTAATGTTCAGATTATATCCACAAAACAAAACAAATTTAATTCAAGCTTGACAAAGTGTTTTCATGGCATTATGTCTTTAAATTAATTTCAGAGAAAATGCATTGAGCAGCATTAACTTGTATGTACACAGAGCAGAACTGAACACCCCTGGATTACTCCAATGCAACTGTGAAAAAAATCATCACATAGATGTGTGTCTCTTTTATAAATGCACATGTAAAAAGATATCAAGCATACATAAGCTAAATTCCTTAAATGTAGGCTTCTGAACTCGACTTACTAAGTATAGTTCAGGCTGATCGATTCCCAGACTAGAATGGGGCTGCACTGTATCTGACACAGTTAGGTAGGTGACATATACACATGTTTCTATATGATTTAGACATAGTTCAAATATTTCAACTACTAATTAAAACTCTTATTGCTTTAGTCACAGACACCTTGCTGCTGTCATTTAATATTTACAATCTTGCATCCTAAATGAATAATGTGCATAATTTGATCCCAAACAGACTAATTTGGAATCAAATGCAAAATAAATATTTCCCTGAAGATATCAGAAGGGTAGGATACATGGTAAACATACAGTAAGTAGCATACTCATATTTAGACAACATTACTGCTTTAAAAAAAATTAAAATAAAGTAAAGTTCATTAGCAATTATTTTCAAAGCTAGCATGCTATTTCATGGCTAGTGTCACCTAGCGGAACTACAGATACTAATGTTCTCAAATAACAATAAAATGTATTGATACCTTTAATAAAAGGTACCAATATTGGCCCAATAGAAACATCACAGAAATTGTGATGGTTTTCATTAAAATACTGTTATGTACCATAAAATTGCAGGCCTACTTGTCAAGAAAACTTCACAATATCGGTTGAAGCCCAATTCAAACAAATTCCTTAGCCTAAGCTATTACACATTAAATAGTCATACAACTTTTCTTGTGTACATTAAAGTGCCCAATTAATTAACACCGTATTGTTATTCTTTCACAGACGTAGCTGGAAAGCTCCCCTTCCAGCTCTGAGGATACTTCCTCATCCCCAGACATGAGGTCCTCAGGCCCGCTCGCTACAGCCGAGGAAATGGAAGCCATCAGAGGTTAGACAGTTTTACAGTGCACTCTTTTTGGCTGGTTTAAAGTAAACAGTTGTATTGAAAGTTTTTCATAAAACCATAAAGAGCCCTTATTTTTAATAGTATGCATTCAAATATCTAAAAGACTTTATAGTGGTGTATTCACAGATGTGTCTGCAGAGCAGTGGCGGATATAATCCCCTATAATGTCACAAAATTAATGGTCAAATTATGTATTATTGTATTAACATTTTATTGACTAAAAATGCGTTAGAAAACGTTAATCTCAAAGGTTGTACAGCATTCCTGTAGCGTCACAGTGCATTTCCCCCATTGAAGCCCAGCGTCCATTGACTTCAATGCGGCTGCTTTGAACGTTTTTTCCAGTGCTTTGAAACTAGACGGTCATTGGATAAACGCTGCGATTATGTCCCGCCCACGGACGCTCAGCGTCTCTGGTGGTGAATGAGGAGCAAATGAGGAGTGGGCGGGCCTGGACTCTGAGCTTCTGCGTGATGATTGGAGGATCTGTCGAAACATTGCATCTCCTTTTGATTGACAGCGATTTTGTACTATAAGGAATCACTGAAGCTATTCGCGCTCAGTCCCATCGCAGATTTCTCACCTTCAGTCGAGATAAACCTGCTGCAACCTATTTATTTTATATTTTCTTGATTTTCATCATACATTTCACACAACTATACACCACATTCCTTGTTTCACTTTTACAGAGTTTAATATTTTTTTAGATCGTTCATTCAGTCACTGGAAAACACGCCTAGTTGGTACGACAGGGTCACAGACCATTTTCTTAAAAAGGAACGTTGGGCAGAATTTACTTTTAAATAAATAGACTATTTTATGATGTAGGCCGAAAATGAGCTTCCCCTATTTGACAGACCAGTAGCTTCCACCGTGGATCTGAAGGGGGTTCACCTCCTCCAGTTCCATGGGTGTTTCCTCTTCTGAAGAGTGAGGAAGCTGAACTTCAGGCAGACTTACTTCTTGAAGATAAGAGAAGTTCATTGCAGTTTTTCTCAGCCGCTTTGGTGCATTTATCACAACAGTACTTACCATTAACAGCAGTTTGTGCACATCATAGTAGCAGTTTCTCATTCCTTCCAACAAATTGCAAATGCTTTTGGACAAGCATCAATTGCTTTCATACAACTCTCTGCTGTTTTATAACATTATCATTTGGTTATGTCATGTCAGTCAAAATTAACTAAACTTGTGACTGCTGAATAGTCATTCCACATAAAACTAATAGTCCTCATTTCAGTGCTTGAGTCATTACATACAAAAATGTTGAACTAGTTGTCAAAATCTGTCAAGCAAATTTGAAAAAATTGTTTCAATCTTTTTTTCCTGAAAATATCTTCTAAATTGAATCGTTTGCACAATGCTTTTTAATACAGTAAATTAGAATTGCAAAGAGCATATGCAGTAAAAATGTGAAACATACATATTCAGTGTCTTGTACTCAGATACCTCACTACATACAGTAATGTCTAACTTTACTGTAGTTTTAAATGGCTGTGCAAAAAGTATATAGTGCTGTCTTGAGCGTTTTCAGGAAGTGTCACCAAAACCTTTTTTGCTTTGTAAAAGATTTTACAGAGTAAACTGTCATAATGAAAACAATTTTTCATAAACAATGGTGTCAGGACTTTTCATCTTGATGACAGACACTTTCATTGACATGAATACTTGCTTTTGAGGAATGAGTTTTCCATTTTGAGCAAGTGACACGCTTTTGCAGGTCATCAACTAGGTTTTGCAGGTTGTACTAATTGTTTTGAGAAATGCATTAACTGTTGTGCAAATTGAAATAGTGTTGTGAGAAATGCACCAAAGCAACTGAGAAAAACTGCAAAACTGCTACTGTATTAATTAAGTCCTAAATAATATGTGATATACAATAAAACAAATTGCATTAAAATTTACTTTTTGATTTATTCACAGATGCAGCTAGTTACTAAAATCAAAACTTACATGGACAAGCACAATATTGTTTAATGCATTTCTGATGTTTTCCCAGCATCCTCAGAGTGCTAGCCAGTATGATAGCCCAGTCAAACAGTCTGCCCCAGGCTGAAATACTGGAACTCATATAGTGTGGTTCCAAATGGGAAACAGGACTTTGAGAGGGAGTGGATTGAGATGCACACGGAGGATCATGCTAAACTGGCTGATGTTGTGTCAACAGCATCACCAACCAACATCAAGCACTTGGGGTAAATGTCATAAATGCACAACTAGTTAACCGTTTGAACACATATACACAAATAAAATAGCCACACCCTAATTAAAGATTTCCTGTAAGTTTTCCGAATTTAAAAAACACATGCTACATGAACTCTAGATAGATAGATAGATAGATTGATTTATTGATTGATTGATTGATTTCAGCTCCAGATTCTGGATTCTGCCAGATATTGGTTTTGTCAAGTATCCAAAACTTATTAACAACTTATAAGTCGTAAAAAAGTAATCAAAATCAAAATCAGTAATCAAAAGTAATCTAAATTTTATCAAAAGTAATGATAAAAAATAAATAAAAAAATGAGCACAGTTTATGGAATAATTAATAACACAACAATCTATATTAATTATCACTTATTCCCGAAGACAAATATACTTTAAAATCACACAATAAAACCAAACAATGATAGAAATTTATATAAAATATATTAATGACATTTGTTTATAAATAGTTTAAATGATTATTGAATTATTATGCAAATTGTTATATGATTAAATAGTGTAATGGATAAAAGAATTAATAAAAAGAAATTGTGTGGTTGCTCTTTTTAATCTTCTAACTTAGGTCTATGAAGAATTGAAGTGTGCGCTTAATGCCATCAGCACTTAATAAAAATACACACACACACATATATATATATATATATCAAATATATTATCAAAAAAACTTTATCTCTATCATGTGTGCTTCACAACTTCTAAGGTAAGACTTTTTTCTGTGGAAACCACCTGTATATGTCTCATGCGCTTTTAATTGATCTGACTATTGGCCTGATGTCAGTGGTGTCTTAGCATCAGTGCTCGTAAACATACCTCTTCAGGAGGGTAGCCATTTTCCTATGCATGCTCAATTTGCAGCGATAGAGAATCTGCAACATCCACAGGGTCTGGCGGTTAGTTTGCTTCAGTGCTGTATAAAAGTGTAGCCTCTAGTCTATGCCCTGGTCCAGGAGGGACTGCATGTTAAATAAAAAAAAAAAAAAATATATATATATATATATATATATATTCAAATGTATAATAAATCAATTAAATCTAAAAAGAACTAAGAAGTGAGCATGTCAAAAGCTTAACCTAAATTATAGCATAGTATAAGAGTATATAGTGTAAAGTATAAAATCTGTGTAGTATAAAAAACATGATATTATAGTATAGTATTAGTATTATTAGTATTATTCATAAGAACATGCAAGATGATGAGTCTTTAACTGGCTAACCCTTGTGGAATAAAAGTTACTATTGAATATTTAAACGTGCACTTTTGTCCACTACAAATCCTAAAAGTATATTTTTAAAAAGCTGTATCTAAAGGTTAATATACCATAATATTAATTAAAAAGCCACTTTAGTGTGCTTCTAGATACAGTTTCATTTTTCTTAAAACTTTTTAAATGCAATTATATAACAAATTACATTTTGAAATGTAAATCATTGTTTTAATAATCTGTTGTTTATTTGTATAATTCTGTGTTATTTGATCATATTTAAAGTTATTGACATTTCATTTTTTTTTTTTTACTTAAATTTCTACACAAAGGGTCTGAAATTCGTACGTGTGGGGAAGACGAGTGCCACTAGAGCCCGCTATTAAAACGTCGTGTTTTAGTTTTTGGGCGGAGGCTCGCGAGCACGTCGGTCCTCCCATTTCTATGGTCTTCTCGCGCAACCAGCGGCCATTTTACAAAGCCAGCCTCGGGAGTGCAGGTTACAAGCTCCGCGGTAGTTTTAAGGATAGTTCGTTGTTTAACCCTATCCACTACTCTCGAAATCTTTTTTAACGGTTTTTCCCCAGTTTGCTTGTGTGAAAATGTCTCGTGACCGGTCCCGTAACCGTGGAGGATTCCAGCACCGAGGCCGCGGAGGAATCGGGATGCGCGGCGGCATGGGAAACCCCAACTTTCGAAATCAAAACCAGCATCCTTTTCAAAATCGAGGACCCCAGATGGGTGGAGGGTTTAAGCCGAATCATGGAAACCAACCCAGCCAGGTCTCTACGCCACAGAAGCCGCAGGAATCCAATCAGAACAAGCCAGTGGTCCAGTCCCCCCCGGCGCAAGGCCCTGGTCTGGCCCAGCAGAGCAACAACAAAGGCCCGTCGCCGCAGCAGACCGCCAGCCCCGCTCAGCCGAAGATACAGTCTCCACCGCCGCAGAATACTGTAAAGACTCCGGACCTCGGTTCCCCACAGAACCAGGCCAGAAACAATCTACCCAAAGGTGGGATGGGAAATGGCCAAAAACCTCCTGTTCCCGTGAAGAAAGAAGAGCAGACACCGCCTCCATCGCAGCAACACCCGAGCACCAAGAGCGAGGATCCTCAGCCTCAGGTTAAATTGCTTAATGTTTG
>JAUMHI010000064.1:10129140-10145799 GCA_032359435.1 Enteromius unitaeniatus
TCCAGATTATAGTGTAAGCACTATTAATAAGCACAGTAACAAGATCGGCAGTTTAAGACATTAACTTGTAAGCACAAGATACTTCTCTTTTCAATTATAAGTGCAGCTTTATTGGATAAACCGAAGACACATGAACTAAACTAACACATAAACACACGCATTCATACGAGTTGCAGGAAGAGAGAAAGTAAGGAAAGAGTGAGTTTAAGAGAATGAAAATGTGAATTCCCAATTCTACAGCAATAGGTGCTATTGCATCGACTTTAAATATCATCAATCAAAAGATTTATGCATATTAATGATTTAAGTCCGGGGCCTGAGTAGGCATGAAAAAGCAGTTTTGGGCCAGCTTTGCAAAGGAAAGGGTTAATGGTCTCCTCAGGAATTTCAGGATGGTCCTAAGTTGGGGGATGGAGATCCATCCAACAAAATAACAAAAGTCCTTTGGTCTACACTGTAGTATAAAGGGCTATATAAATAAATGAGACTTGATGACTTCCTGTTGTCTTGAGGCCTCTTTGTGGAATTCGGCTGTTCATGTTTCAAATGTTCTGATTGAATATTACGTGTCTGATATGCTACAAGGTATATTATGTCGTTAATGTAGAATAAATAATAATAAAATTAATTTGAACCAACAAAAAGCAAATATGCTATGAATATGCATGCAAAATACGCCAATTGGTGCCTAAACTTAACTGTTACCATGACTTTATTCAATTTGACATTTACAAGTGTTTAATTTTTATTCAGCGTTTAAATACTACACTTGAAATTGTTTTGTTTTGTTTGCTTGCAATCAAGGTGTTGCAGTGGAATGCAGCAACTGCAAGCTGAAACTAGTGCCTCAGTACCACATATCCACGTTTGATGGATCCGTTAAGAACTTCTGCTCTTATTCCTGTGTACTGGCATATCAGGTACAGTTCTGTCATGTCTGACACTAATCTTCTAATATTATAGTACTCCTACATAATGATTGATCTGAATGATGCCAGATTGTGCTGATTTTTGGTTCAGGAGTCCTTCAATAAGACGAAACCTAAAATGCCAGTAAATACAGTAACCTCTACAAGCAACAACACATCTACCCCAAAACCTGCTGCCCTCAGACCTGCTTCCTCATCAGCGAAGACCAGTACTTCCAGTGGCTCAACACAAAATGTCACCAAGATCCCCTGCTTTCAGTGTCTGAACTTCTTCTTCCACAGACCAGAGCTGCTGGAGTTTAGGGTACTTGCATTTACTAAACCTACTTGTTTTCATCAGACCAATTACTTGTTACTTCATTATTATTAATATTAATTATTTTTTTTTTATTAACCTACCTAAAGTATTATTCAACATATTATAGAGCTGTATTATAACTTTAATTTTGCTGTTTGAGAAGTAATAGCTTTTTCATAGTAGGCCTACTTTTCTGTTTGACTATTTGATTGATTTACTACTTAATATAACAAAAGGACTGACTAAAACATGTTAATAGTCGCCTAAAGTCCTGGTTTATTGCATGTTTAAAGCATTTATTTATTTGTATTAATTTATTTTATCTGATCTTTCAGAGGAAAATGTACGCTTTCTGCAGTAACACCTGTATTGATGAGTTCAGAAGGATTTACCGCATGGAGGCTCGCTGTGAACAGTGCAAGCACGATAAAATAGTGAAAGTAGTGAGAAGGATAAACAAGGTTGACCGTTCTTTCTGCAGTGAAAGTAAGCTATAGGGATAACTCAGACCTTCTTATTTTATTGTTTGGTGATATTTTAATTAGGGCTGTCAAATGATACAAATTTTTAATCAGGATTTTCAACTACACCTGAATTTAGATCGAGAACAACTCACTGTCACTTTAATTCGGCGTAAACGGCGCAGCTAAAATAGACTCAGCGTCACCTATCGCACGCGGCACTGACGCTTCTGCTCTACTCCTGCTACACACTGCCGCACCGCCTTGACCAAAGCATTCACAAAGCCTCACTGTGTAACTCACAAAATATGTCAAATATACCCGCAAACGACGGAACAGGATGTTCCACCCCCAAACAGACGAAAACTAGAAACGCACACATTACAAACTGTCCCCGCGGCTTTTTCTTTGCCAGATTTACAGTAGCCAAATAAGTTGAATGGAATAATAAGTCAAGCACAGGTTCTGAAAAAATACTGTATTGACATTTGTCTAAAGACATGTGTACATCCCTTAAATAAAAGGACACCTCTTGCTCTTTGAAGCCACGACCAAATCCAGCTGCATTTCAACCCAGCATCCAGCTGTTTAATCAAAGCTGCATCGTTCTGCCCTAACACACTAAAATAATGTTTGTATGAGCGTTAACGATACTTTAGCATTAAATTTAACTTACTCTCTTAAGGGTACGTCTGAAAATGCAGGCGCGTCGCTTCCTCCACCAATTTAAAAGCGCTGGGTCGCTCACGCTTCTGTAGCCTCTGCTGATATAATGAAGTTTCTGTTTTGCTTTGGTTTTTAAAGTGCGCGGCTCTGCTGAAAATAAAGATGTGAATGTGAATGTGAACGGCCCCTAAGCCTTTGGTGACACATACATCACAAAATTAAATGGTGGATCTCCGCCCTGTGGTCTTCTCCCACGCGGATTGTCCCGCAGGAAGAACCGGCCCCTGGAAGGCGTGCGCGGTCTACGAATGCAGGACGCTCAGCTTTCACGATTTGAAACGGCTATAATCTACTTTTTATTACGTTTTAATTAATCAATAAATACCATCCAAGACTTACTTTTCCAAGACATACTTTGTTATAAATAATAATATTAATAAATAAAAATGTGAAGAGAATTTATTTATTTATTTATTTATTTTTGCTGTATCGAAAACATACCGAACCGTGACACTACTGTATCGTATCGAACCGAACCGTGATTTTTGTGAACCGTTACACCCCTAGTTCCAATGGTTGTCGTTTTGCCCCCACTTAGGTGCAACAGACAGGAACTGTTCTTTACAAGCCTCTGCAAAATGACGCTCCTCAGTTTTTAATACAGCCAGCGTACAAGACTTCAGTTCCCACGTGTCACTGATGCAAAGTGCAGTTACTCCGAGGTAATTGTTGTCCCACTTTCCTGACAAATAATTCGCCACACTGCGCACGCGTGAAATGCATAAAAAAAAATTACGTAATTAACGCCAAAAAATAATTAACGCCATTAACACGTTATTTTTGACAGCCCTAATTTTAACATTATATTATTAACCTTATCAATTTGTATATGTAACCTTGTGCTTTTCCTTTCTGTACAGGATGCAAAACACTCTTTGAGCATAGCCTTTTCAAACGCTGGGGAAAGAAACACTGTTGCAACTGCTTTTACTGTAACAGCACTTCTAAGACTGTAGTGACAGATGTCTTTGATGGGAAGCGAGAGGAGTTCTGTGGAAACGATTGCTTGTTAAAACAGAATTCACTGATGCGTCTGGTAATATTTTATTTGTGTAGTTATTTATGTAGTTACTCATGTAGTTGGTTATATGCATATTTAATCTGCCACACAATTTTTACAGGAAATAAAGTGCTCAATGTGCAGACAGGCCAAGAAAATAGCGGACACTGTGAAATGGCTGGGTGAGATGAAGCATTTCTGCAGCCTGCGGTGCCTGATGTTCTTCTGCAGTCTGCAGGGCATCACTGGGGTCGTTTCGAATAAATCTCCAGCCACACAAGGTATGTCCTTTTCGAGATATCGGGGTGTATTGGTCTGCTTTAATCCCATCCAGTCTTTGTTTATTAAATTTGTAGATTGGCTAGCTAAAGTTATTACATCCTAAATGTTTCATTTTCTTTAGTCTGGAGTCCTGCGCTGTCACTGTCTCCACAGGTGTGACCCCAGTATCCTCTGCAGCTCCTCAAAGTACTAAAGAGGGCACACCGGTCATTGCAAATGTCGTCTCGCTTTCAAGTGACTCCAATAAAAAGCCAGATGTTTTGGGAAACGCAGATCGAAAAGGTCATTAATCTCAGATGCGTTAACTATCTAAAAGCTCATGTCACCCTGGATTTTACATAATGCATATGATTAAAGATGGTGATGTGTTGTTTGCTCAAATCATTCATATTTAACCCTTTGTTTCCTCAGGCTCTGTTCCTGTAAAAGTCAAAGGAAATGTGAGTTCAGGAAAGACCTGTATTTATATTTGTGGTCTAAACACTGAGAGTTTCAGTAACTAACTTCACTTATTGAGAGCGAAACTAGGATTCAAATAATCTAATTCGTCTGTGTTTTTTTTAGCATTAGGAGTGCTTGTTTGGATCAATTCGGTTTGCTATAAACAAATCTCTTGTTCTTTGCTCTGCTTGCAGAAGTGTGCTGTGAAAGCCCTTGTCTCTTCACCCCAAACCCAGAAAGACAAGGACTTGCCATATAAATCCATAAGCAAAAACAAAGCCACATCCTGTAAACCTCACACCTGCAACGCTGAAACACAAATGGGTACTAATCAGTTCCAGCATGACGATGACAATCACTTTTCTGTGTCTTTATTCTGGAAATTCTTCCCCCTTTTGTTTTTCTCTTTTGTAAACGACTATCAGTGCATATGCTGACAATTTTTTTGTTGTTATTTTTATCCTGCAGATGGAACTCCTAAAGTGATAGTGCTGCCTGTGCCAGTGCCAGTGTATGTGCCAGTTCCCATGCATCTCTACACTCAATATATTCCACAGTCTGTGGGGCTTCCACTTCCGGTACATCTACTCTACCCTTTCTCATCCTCAACTTCTAATAACAACAGAAGTTTATTTAGCCTTGAATATTCCTTTAAACTTGTTAAAGGTAGATATGTAGACATTCGTTCTTGTTTAGATGTAGTTTTGTGGGCTTTTATGCAGGTTCCGGTGCCCTTGTTCTTCCCTACAACTTTGGACAATGCCGAACACATTGTGAAGACCATTCAGGAAATCAAAGAGAAGATCCCTGATGACCCTCTGGAGGCCGACCTCATCATGATGGCAGAGATGGTGGCTGAGGATGCAGAGGACAAACAAATCATCACTAGTGGTAAATGATGGACGTTAATGGTGATTAGGCTATATAATATATCTGCAAATACACATTGAATTGTTTCGGTCACATACATATCGTTAAAGACACTCGTTTTGTTTTCTCAGATCAGACTGGTAATATAATGGACGACCTTGATTTGGAAGATCTGTCCAGTAATCTGAGTTGGGAGGAGGACTCTGTGTCTTCTGCACAGACATGGGATCAGACCCCTGAGCCTGAGAGGCCTCCTCCATCCAGATCTGCCACACTGACCCCCGTCTCCACCATCACAGAAGAACCACAGATGGACTTGGAGGCTGATTTCCCAATCGGTAAGAGCTTCTGCTGAGGTTAAGAGGTCAAAACACAACAACAAGTTTTTTCTTTTTCCCATGTATCTACAACCTTTCACGTTTTTAGAGAGCATTGAACGTTTTAGAAAGCAAAAGCAAAAGGAGATCAATTCTGGCAAACAGAGATCACGCAAGAGAGGACAAGATGGCTTCCCTCAGAAGAAACAGGTAAGAAAAACTAAAGCAGAACTCCTGACCACCAACCAAACTCCAACGTCTCACATAAATGAAAGCTGAGTATCAGATTATGATGTGTTTTGTTGGAATGTAGGGCAGTAAGTGTGCATCAGCACCTCCAAATAGCCTCTCCAAACTGCAGCATGAGTACGGAGTCAATGCCTGGAAGAAGTGGGTGCACTGGAGGAACACCCAACCAAACACGGAGACTCTCAAATTTGGCTGTAAGCTGGTTTTATACAGCATTTTATCCAAAAACAAGTTTTCACATTTTATTCAGAGGCAGTACTGGACTACATTAACTTGGGGATAATGAAATCAATCCAAAATGAATTTTTGGGTTGATTAGTCATTTTTAATGTATGGGAGACGCATTGAGCGATTTTATGGCTTTAAACACTTATTCATCAATAGCTCGCAGTATGACACTAAAGGAGGATTTGTTGAAGTGCTGCACCGCTGAACTAAGCTACGGCCTCTGCAAGTTCATTTCTGAAGTTCGGCGACCCAATGGAGAGAAATACAGCCCTGACAGCATCTTTTATCTCTGCTTGGGAATCCAGCAGGTAAAGAAAAGAAAATTGAACATTCTGTCATGTTATTTCTAAGTTTTATTTCTTTCAGCTTTGTCATTCTTATTTACAGTACCTCTTTGAGAACAATCGGATGGAAAACATCTTCGCTGATGTCTTCTACGCCAAATTCTGCCATGAAATGAGCAACGTACTCAGAGAGTGGAAGCCAACCGTTTTACCCAGTGGTGAGTCATTTTAAACACACATGTGTGACTCGTTCATTTGGCTGCTGCTCTATTAACACATCTGTGTGTGTGTTCAGGTTACATTCATTCTCGTGTGGAGGAGTATCATCTGTGGGACTGTAAGCAGCTGGGGGCGTTTTCACCTGGTGTCCTGCTCTACACCCTGCTCTACTTCTTCACTAAGTACTTTAACTACAAGACAGTAGATCAGCACCGCCGCCTCTCTTTTGGCTACATAAAACGCTACTCGCGAGGACAAGCCAACAACAAAGTGTCCTTCCTGCGTTTCTATCCCCCGAAAGAGGACGAAAGCACGGGTCAGTGGTCAGCCGTACTATTTAATAGTGCGTTTTTTATTATGTTTTTATTTAATTATTTTGCCTAATTTAGATGGCGTCCCTGTAAAGAAGAAGAAGAAGGAAGGTGAACGGCAAAGGGTGCTAAAAATACGTCAGAATTCTGACAATCCTCTTCACTGTCCTGTCAGGCTTTACGAGTTCTATCTCTCAAAATGGTACGTCGGCATTTAATAAAATGAGTGGTGGTGTATTTGGTTTGTCTTACTATGTCGTTTCTTCCAGCTCGCCTGGCATAAGACAAGACACAACCCAGTTTTACCTGAGCCCCGAGCGCTCCTGTGTACCCAGCAGTCCCACATGGTTCTCCACCACCTCCTTGAGTGACGAGGTTCTGGACAGCATGCTCACACGTATCCTTACTGTCAGAGAGCTGCACCTGGAGAGAGACCAATCACCCAATGAGACTGACACAGACAGTGACTCGGACTTCACTTCCATTTAGCACCACGATACTGAGAAAACCTGAATGCGGATTTTGACTGTTGTTCTGAATGCTGGAAAGCCAAGTGGTTTATCATTTAGTTGAGTTGCCTCCTTTGTATTATATTAGAACACTAAAGACATTGACAGCATCATTCCAAAAACGGAGTTTGAAATTGTTGTTTTTCGTTGCAAGCCATGTTGGTTTAAATAGATGGAATGTTCCTGAAATTGACTCTTGATGCTCTTTTTTATGGATAAAAGATGATTCTGAAACTGATTCTGAACTGGTTATTGTCTGAAGGAGGTTTAAAAATCACTTTTTTACTTGCACAGAAACGCTTGATGCATTTACCCACACTTTTTTATTTGTCATGTCATCCTGGGGATTTTAGAAATAATTGAATTTATGTTAATATCTTTTTTTTTTTTTTTTAATCTGTGATCAAGAGAGTCGCACAAGAAAAAAAAAATGCATGTATTCTACTGTTAACTGTTAAGTTAATGGCAGGCAAAATAGATTTTCTGCAGCAAATATTTCCACGCTGAAAACATTTAGTGATTTACTTTGAAACCGTTTTTACTCAAAACATGGCTAGTGCATTTTTTTTTCACACAAAAATCCAACATGCATTTAGTTGTTTTACTAATGAGAAAAATGGTTTGGAGCATTACAAATAAGTGGAAAAAAGAAGTGGTTTGCTACATTTGAAATATAATAACTTTTGCATGGTTTAGTCACAGGATCTTTTTCAGCCAACTTTGGTGATGGTTGGACAAAAAAAGAAAACTGAAGCAGTGAAATCTGTTTTCAAAATGCGAGATGGCCAATTCGGAAAATAATGAAAAATTTCAACCAGGTGTGAATCAGGGACAAAACTGGTTGATCCAGACAGGAAACAGTGTTAAAAATAATAAGTAGATCCTGTTACAAAACAAAGCATAGGCTTGTTATTTACACTGTAGTATTTAATATTCATTTCAATTCATTCCATCTGTTATACAGGCATCTCATCGGTTCAGTTTGTTTGTGTGGAAAAGGTAACATTTTCCTGCATGATAGTCCCAGTTCTTCAAACACGTTAAAAGTTACTTGCATTTGAGATGATTTATATCATCTTTCATGGGGATGAAAATTGTGTATAATAACCACATAACACTGTCATTCAAAGCTTAGGACAGATTCTGTTTCCAGCGATGCATGTCTTGAAGCAGCGCAGAAAAGGAGCAAGTTCATAAAGCGTGATTTGTGCTATTTTTTTGAGCCGTTTCATTTAAGAGTCCTTACAAGTTAAGTTCTCATTTTGTGCATTGTGGACCAGTTGAAGATCTTCAAGCTTTTTGTCCATGTATACATCTAAAGTAGGTGATGATTAGATGTATATTGCATATTGAAATGTATGACACTCATAAAATATGGAGATCTAAAACTACTTGGGATGGGATAAAGGGCAAGTATGAACAGGAGCACATATGTACACGGTTTACTATGTTCTAATTACTTTCTCTAAAAAGTCTTTTATTACTAATAACTTTCTAAATCCCTTATCAACCTTGTTGAACAGTACAATGATAAACATTAAACCTTTTTCATTATTTTACAAATATGAAATTGCATTATTCTTGAACTGAGTGTATGTAAAGGGAGAAGGTTACTTTTAAAAGCAAATATATTAACAGTTAAATTGTGATGTTACATCCACTGTTGTTTTAAATAGATTTGTTCTGTAGTCTATAGAGTACTTACTGCAATTACATCAGAAGGCTAATCTCACTTTTTTTTTATTTACCTTTAGTTTTTCGAGGGAAGAGTTGAATTTCAGTAATTGAATGTTTTGTAATGCATGAACCCAACACTGCATGTGGGCAGTACTCTTTTAATAATGTGCTGATGTTCCCATGATTTCATAAAAACATCACAACATTCTGCCATGAATTACCCAATCATTGAATGCAATGTTTTTTTCACACTCAGATGGTCACTAAGAGTTTGCAATTTATTTTTTGTATTAAATGGAAAACAGAAAAAGTTCTTCCAACCCTTGCAACCACAAAATACCCCAAAAAATATTTTAAACCTTTGTATTATATACTCTAAATTTTGCACTTTTTTTCTCTTGGAATATGCCATATTTCACTTGACCTGATCTTGAACAAACAATTAAAATAATAACATGAAGCTGCTTTTACCTGAATCATACAACATAATTAAAACCTCAGTCTCAAAAAGTCTGAAGACATGTACTTGTTCATCAGACTGTATACTCTTCACTTAAAACATTTGCAAAAATGCAGTTATGTGAGAATATGGTTTTAAAAACACCTTACTGGAAGCTCATCTAAATGACGTTTATCTAGATCCTCCTTGTCGACTTTGTGTTTTTCTTCACAAATACAACCTCTGAGTATACAACCTCCTCAGACATTTTTCTCAGTCTTGGATTCAGAAGAAATGCTTCTTAATGCTTGTTTCAAGAAATTGAGAAGTTAATAAAAAAAAGGAAATCGATCGTCCTTTATTTATAATCTGATGTCTTGCTGTCTTATGAAATATATAATTATAAATGTAAAATGTATTTTTTAAAAAGTAAGATTGTTATGCATGTTTTCACAGCAGGACTGTTTATTTCCAAGGGAATCATGATCTTATGCTTAGCTTTAAAATAAGTTACATGAAATAGTAATTTGGTAACGTCAACTAATTAATTATTAACAGTATAAATGTAATATTTCAGAATATATAGCACAATATATATTAGTTACTTTAAACTAAAACAGCTCAAACATGCATTTAGCCTGGGACTAACTTCGCTTTAAGCATTTTCTCACATCAGGGTTTATTTATTAAACGACTATATACTTCGGCATGGTTTATTTGCGAATTGATTTTGTATTCACTATTAGTTTTCAAAGCGAACGACATAAGTGTGACTTGAACAGTGACCGACCAACCAGAGTGTAAAAAACAGACTTAACGTTAACTACACAATACGCGCGTGAAGAACATTTTTGTTTTATTTTCACTTTATTAAATGTTCAGTAAATTACACCTGTTTAATTGGTGCACGTCCTGTTTAATTGCGAATTATTGCGTCAAATCCCCTATGCAAATAAAAACGACTTTTATTTTGAAAGTCTGCTGAATCGTTTACCTTCCTCGCTGGCTTCACCACAAACAAATGGACCGTTCAGTTGCCAATCCTTCTGTGTGGGACACACACAAAGTCTATAAGCACCATGAGCAACAAAATGTTGCCCAGACACGCCCAAAATACAGAGAGGGAAGGCGCCTTAAAGCTGTTAAGGTGGGTTTATTTTGTAAATTGTTTTCGTTAACGTGAGCGCAGTAGTTTGTCGCGTCAGTACGCACTCCCACAAACACGCCGTAGCCTTTAGTCAGCTTATTAGGTTTTGAGCCACAGCTAATGTAGAGTACTGTAATATTTTGTACTGTATCACTGATACTCCAGGTATATACCATCAACCTGGAGTCCCGGTTCTTGTTAGTTCAAGGGGTCCCCGCTATCGGACTGATGACCGAGCTGGTGCAGCTGTTTGCTCTGTATGGAGTGATCGAGGAGTACAGGGCGCTTGATGAATACCCAGCAGAGCAGTTCACTGAAGTCTACTTATTTCACTTTCAGAAACTGACGAGTGCAAGGTACAGACAACCTTAAACATGTTTAAATGTTTCTCTCAAGGCAAAGGCTTCATACTAAAATCCATACAGAATTGTGACTTCAGAAATGATTTAAATATGCCTGTGCATTTCTTATTAATGTTGTAAACACAACACACACATTTCAGATTCGTTAGATGAAAAGAAAGTATACATAGAATTTGTTTGTAAATGTTATTTATGCTTTCAGCAAACAGTTGTATTCCAAGCAACTTCTATTTCAATTCAAAAACAAATTGAATATTCATAATATGCAAAAGCTTTTTTTTGGGCAACAAGTTAAAAAAGGAGAATTTTTTTATGTGCAGTTGAATCAGAGCCATAATGCCACTGCAAGCTGAACGTTACAAAGAATTTAATGGTAATGTTTATATAAACATGATTTGCTAAATTCTAGAATAATGTGATGATTTATTGAACTTTTTAATGTCTATAATAAAAACCGATTTATTTAGGTATTATTTTATACGGATTTGTTCATGTAGGGCATATAAAGGATTTTTTCTTATAAAATGTTATAATGTGGATTTATTTTTCAGGGTAGCTAAACGGCACACTGATGAAAAGAGCTTCTTTGGGGGTCAGCTGCACGTCTGCTATGCCCCCGAGTATGAAACTGTGGAAGAGACGAGGCAAAAGTTACAGGACAGAAGAAGATATGTTAACAGAGCAAGCCAAAATACAGGTATTGTATAATAAAGGTATTGTAATTGTCTCCCAATAGGTTACATCTGTAGAAAATGTCATGTGGTTGTTGTTTTTTTGTTTTTTTTTAGCAAAACAACATGATCTGCAATTGGAAGAAAGCACAGAGTCATCAAACACAGACACTCCAACAGCTAAAGCCCCTGAGATCCAGAAAGGCTCTGAAGCAGCCAGAATAGAGAATGTGAACTCTGACAACATGGGCTTTCCAGTGCTGCCCATGCCACTAGCGGAGGATGTTTCTTATAGACTTCACCGTTTTGAACAGCCATTTAATTTGCAGTGGACCCCTCATACAACGTTGCCTACAGAGGATAAGATGGGTTCCCTACATAATGCCGTTCCTCCAGTCACAGAAACACAATGTGCACCATCTGCATCTCATAAAAAAGAGAGAGATTTAAGTGAAGGGCAGAAGAACCTGTCACCATCTGTTAGGTTTATGCCAAGGACTACACATTTAGAAAGTAGAAAAAGGAAGTTGGAGGGACAAGTATTATTTTCGAATGATGCCGTTGAAACTAACACTCTGATTGGTCCTAAATTACCAGAGCTGCCCAAGGTAGACATGGAGGATCATTCATTAAATGTAACCGCCAGTTTGATCCGTCAAACAATGAGCAAGGTTAGTTTGTCTCTTATTTCTGCTGTACATATTGTCATTTATACAAGTACATTGTAATTATAGGTAATAGAAAATGAAATAAAATAAATATAAACTAATATGTTATATTTGTTTTTCATTTTGTTTTCTTAGGTTGCATCTGTTCCAGAGGTCAAACCTGTACAAGTGAAGACCCCTACAGCAAAGCCACGCAGAAGGATTTAGATATTTATTTTAAAATATTTATTTCCGTCTCATCCACAAATATGTGCTTCTTCAATGTCCGTGTGGTTCCTGAAAAGCGTAGCGTTCGAATTCCAGTATGCTCTGCCAAACAAATAAAAGAACCATTTAAGAGCCTGCCCTTTAACTGACTATAAATTGTACATGCTTAAATAGTTGCTTGTGATTTCTACCTTTGCATCTGGGAGGCAGTTGCCAAAGGCTTCCAGTAAAAGGTTTTCATCTTTGACTGTCTTCTCAAAATCAGAATAAGAAACTTTCCCATCATGGTCATAATCCTGAAAAAAACGATTGATGTATGTTATACTTAACTATGGTCCAATGTTACGTGTAAGCTTTATGACACATAGTAGTACCATTTTCTTCAAGGCAATCTCCACAATGTCCTTAATCCCTTCGTCAGGATCCTCTTCAGTGGGTTGTCTGACCAGGCTGTCTTTCAGCATTTGTAACATCTCCTCCCGTGAGATGTATCCATCCCCATGGAGGTTGTATACATCGAAGCAGACTAATATGAACGAAGCATTATGTACATGACATTCATGATCACCACTTTAAAAGGAAATATAAAGAACTTACATTTAATTTTCTCTTCCAGTGTGCCTCGCAAAAACACAGACAGACCTTCAACCCATTCTTTGACGCTTATGTAAGTGTCATTGTCCTTGTCAAAGGCACGAAATACTGTAAAAAATTAACACTAATAATCAGTTTATATAAATATTATTTGATCATTTAGAAACTTTGCATATTAATATATATTAGTTCACCTAAAATGGAAAATTCTGTCATCATTTACTCACACTCGAGTATTCATATGTTCATAAATTTATATGAATTTCTTTGTTCTGCTGTTTTGGGTCACCATTGATTTCCATAGAAAAAAATAATACAATGGTGACCCAAAACAGCCTGGTTACTAACTATTTTCACATGATCTTCCTTCGTGTTTGGGAGGACAGAGAAATCAAGATCTACTTGAGGGTGAGTAAATGATGACAGAAGTTTCATTTTCGGGTGAGCTATTCCTTTAACCAGACTAGTACCGTACCGCTGTCCATCATCATATCGTCGGTCATGCCGAACGTGTTGTGCAGTATATTTCTAAACCTGACCCGGTCCAGTCCATGAGCCGCTCTTCTCTCTGCCTGCTCTTCCAGCAGACCATTGAACAGCCTTATCAAACACTCCGTCTCTGTTTTATTAACTACAGCATGAGCGCAGTATTGTTAAATTACTCAACAAGGCTTTTCTAATGCAGGACATGGTAATAAGCTACATAAGATCTGATAGCCAACGTTTCACAAGAATGATATTAGAATGAATATCAGTTAACAAGAAGAATTATAGATACCTACAATGTTTGACTTGCTTGCATAAAGTTTCTGCGAGGTTTTGAATTAATTTTCTGTTCATCGCCGACATTTTCTGCATTTTCGGAGTCTTTCGTTAGTCGTTGCTATAGAAACGCGTCACGGAGGCGGAGCATTGTCGTGTCCGAAAGAAAAAAAGAGTCGTATGTGTTTTATTTTATCCTAACAACATTTTTGTTGTTGGGACTTATTGGAGAGGCTGTCTCCCTGAGACTATAGGCTAAGTGTTCGCTTTGCGTGGGTGTTGTTATTTTCCAGTGACTCGAATCTTTTGAATCAGATTCAGTTTGTTCAACGAGTCTTTTTCTGCAAGTTGCAACCAGCACTGGACGAGTCATTAAATCATGAGAAAGAAATGCTTCAGCATTGTCCTTTTTAGGTTGGAGATACACGGGGCAGTCAACAAACAAAGAAATGTACTTGTTAGGCTATGGTTCTCAATGGTTTAGTGCCCAAGCAAAACTGATAAAAAATAATTGTCCTTTGCCTCCTCTTTTTCTAAACTGCACACCATTCATATATTAAAACAATAGTAAGTAACACCGTATGTATTACAAATGTAGCTGGAGAGACTTCAGTAAACAAAACCGACTAGTTAGTTTCATTAAAATTAGAGTTAGTTAAAGTAAAGTGAAAGATAACTTGTTTATTTTAAAAGATCAATTTATAAACACAGAATCATTCAACAATAGTATGATGGATGGATGATTAAAAATAGTAAGACTTTATTGTGTATTGAATGAATATATCCAATTCAACATGGAATGACATTTCCTGACTTTTAAAGACGCTTCTTGCACTTTGGCAGTTTTTGATGAGAGTTCATTCAGGTCAAGGGGGTTGTTTATTTACAACACCAAACCTATAAAAGACAAAAACACATTTTTCATATATATATATATATATATATATGTGTGTGTGTGTGTGTTATCTTAAAACTATTATTCATCTACATTTATATAGGCTTTGTGACTAGGCATGATTAATACTGCAACATTAAGTTATTTTTACCACTGCAGCACCCCCATTGGCCAGCTGATGTCTTGCAGCAGAACTGCTCAGTTGGGCAGTAGACATCTCCATCACAATGAACCTTCTCAGCCTCCCTATTCTGATTGAGAGCCTGGTTGAAAGAAATAAATATATAACTAAGATTTCAGTGAGATTTGTCATTTGTAATGGGAGGCACTTTGTGTTTCTTACCACTTATCACTCTATTTTTGGTGGCATATATCAAGGTAAAGTGCCAGCGGCCCCATATCAAGTCATAAAATCAAGTCAAAAATACTTATAGACAGAGTATGGACACACCTGAGATTTTTGGATAGCTTTTGAGGCCAGTCTGGGAGAAGATGACAGTCTCAACCACCCACCCTGACAATAGGTTGATGTCGAATCGCACAAATAACCACGAGGACAGCAATGGATTCCATCTCTGCAGCACTGGCCCTGCAGGAAAGGGGAGATTGAACAAAAGTTTAATGCTAGTTAAAAGATATAACTACAAAAGACATTTCACTGTGATTCACATACCATTTGGTACGGACAGCAGCTCCAGGACCCATAAGGATTCAGACAGCATGTTGTTCCATCAGGACAATAAGTAGAGGCATCACAGTGAACCACAGAAACAGAGGCACTCTCAGACTCTGCAGCTACAAGAGCCACCATGAGTAACATCAACACTGGAACCATCTGAAAACATTCATTTAAAATTCTTTTTTAATTATTGAAAAAATATTTAGAAACTTTTTACATCTGCTATAACATTTGACATTATCAATAATGTGACAAAGTCAATAATAGATTCACTGTCAATGAGAATCAGATCATTTACCTTGCTGGTTGGATCGTTTTCTGCTGGCCGTTCTGTCCTGTTATGTTCATACCGTGGCTCTGATATTTATACACATGGCTCCTCCTACCTTAAAAAACAAAAAGCTGTGTGTCAGATCAGTCATGAGAATTAGACACCACATCACAAGTTTTTTGAAGTTGCGAAAGTCTGGTATGATTATGATGTATAAGAACAAGAAACAATGGGAATGATTATCCTTACAGATGTAGTAAGCAGACTACTTCCTCACATACAAACATAAATACTTAAAAATGTATTTGTTATTTGGCCTAATTATAATCAATGAATCAATTAAAATTTGCATAGGTTAATGTTTCATCAATTATTAAATTCGCCATAATGTACATTTAACACAGATGGATCTCTAAACTGCACCAATATAGAACTGTCCTGATATTTTAATAACAATCACAAAATTATTATTAAAAATAACATATTATGTTACCTGTGTGTTGAAACTTATGGATTTGGCTTATTTCTGTGATCTGAACCATTTTATATGTTACTCTATTGTATGAATTATTTCCAGAATCAATATTCTTCATTATCAGATCCACCATTAACCAGTGATAATATTGACCTAGCATTATGAAAATGGACTGTAACAGATATATAATTATTAGTTTACAAATTAATAACTGAAATGCTTGCAGTTCATTTAAAGTTTTATTCGTCCAAAAATATTTAAGTTGCCAGGCATGATTAATAATATTGCTGTCAATTTTATATTTAATATTAAAAATGTATTAATTTCTTTCAGGATAACATATAGACCTTTAAATTTTTGTAAATTGAGGTTCTCATTTACTGATTATGAAAAGTTTATGTTGTCATAAACATATATTTAAAAACCACCACAATTACTTACACTTTCACTTCGCTTTTTTAATGCAGATTGTGCATTTCTTACTTCTATACAAAGACATATGATTGTGGTGTATTAAACCTTTTGTATTCATGGTTATTTTCTTGAGGTTGTTTCTTGAGTCTGTTCCATAATACAGGATCCAAATTCAGAGTGCAGTTCTACAAGCCTCCTGTCACGGAGCGCACCTCTGTGGCCCTCTCCAGCAGTCAGCAGCGGGAACCTTCTCCAGAATATTAGTTCCCACCCG
>JAUMHI010000064.1:10145899-10160301 GCA_032359435.1 Enteromius unitaeniatus
CTGATTTTGTCTTTGCCCTTGACACTGCTGTTTGCCTGGTATTCTGAACTTTCGCCTGTCTGACTACGTCATTAAAAGCATTGCATATGGATCCCACGGAGCCCAGCGAGTCATTACACCTCCAATGTTAACTCATGTTATTTTTAATTAGAGCTTGAATCAAGCCTCACCACTGTGTAGAGCAGGTTAACTCTGTAATCATAATCCTTCAAATATTCCTTCAAAGGCCATTTAAATTGGATAGGACATTGGACAGAACTCCATGTGACTTATCCCACGCTTGTGACATTTTATCACTTTTTTTTATAGGATCTAATTATGAAGCCCCTTTATCTATCCATTCCTTCAATAAATTGTTCAGATCAACACTCATACATATACATTTACCTTTTTTCATAAATAGGAACAGAAAGAAATTTTGCCGTTCTAAGCTCTTGACAAAGGTTCCCACTGATGAGTATGCAAAATCTAAGTGGTAGCATTACCCAAAAACGAAAATTTTCTTTTGCTTTTCCTCAGGCAACTCAAGATAGGGAACGGGAATATGGGCAAATGATAGCCACTAAACCCTGCACTAAAAAAAACTGGTAATCAATATGAATGTATAACACATATGGGAAGATTAAAGTACAATAAGACACAGAAACAGCATTGGCTTTCTTCAAGCTGACTCATAAGCATTTCTTTGCAATATTAACCAGTTCGTTTTTCAGTGTTTTCACAGATAAATCATTAGTTTTATTTCACATGTATTCACTGTTTTCTATCCAACATGCAATGCGTTATACTGTGGGTATTATTATCCATTAGTGTATGCATGGATCTGTACTTCGAATTTAAATACTATAGTATGCAAATTTGGCATGCAGCATTTGATTTTTTATTTTAGGTTGCCTGTAGGATCGTTGTCGTGGACAGTTTGCAGGCTTGCAAATTAACTGGCAATAAGTCAGACTAACTGAAATAAGCCTGGCTTATATTCTAATCTTGGTTTATGGAACAGGCCCCAGGTCTTCCTATTGATTAAAACAACTCTTGATTTCCTGTCATGGTGCAATATCCTTTGGGCACTGACTGCTTTCAATAACACTCTAACATACATGCTGAGAACCACTAAAAGTTACAGATGTTTTTAAAACCTTCTGTTCAACATCAAGTACTCTCCAGTGAAGTGATCAGAACCATATGGGAAGGAACAAGGGCTGCTGTACAAAAGGATGGCACTTTTCAAGACCTAGCACTGAATCATTAAATAGATAATGACACAAACTGATCACTACACATGACCCTCAATCATTTCCTTAAACCTGTCTCTCAGTGTCAGCAGTTGTGCAATTCTCTTAATTTTTTCACCTCAGGCAAAGTGTCATTCTGCATGTAAGAAGAAATTAAATTTAAATCTAGCATCCTTGGAAAAATCAAACCTGCATCTGGGGTGATGTTATTAGTGATATGACCCACAGTCTGTGCACATGTGTAGGTATTTTTTAATTTTACAGTTATGTGTGAAGAAATCAGATGAATACTCATATACCTGAGTATGATAATACTCGTCAGTGTGTCAGTATTTTAGGTTGAAATGCTGAAAATATGTAGGTGTTGGTTTGTTTAGATGCTGTAGTATTGTACGTTCCAGAGCTTGTGAAAATCTAGGTAAATATACATTTTGCAGAAATACATTTTACATGAAATACATAAAAATTGCCATGAGATCTCTTTGCAAGTTATGGTACTGAATTCCTTCTGTTCCCAGACATTGCTGTTGAGTTAACTGGGGTATACTGTTTAAGAATAGAACAGAAGTTAAGATCAAAGTCATTTTATGTACATTGTATGCAAAAGCTTAAACTTTTATGATCATATTTGTGTAATTTTAAATGCCATTTTATGCCATCATTAATAACATACTGGTATTTAGTATTTGAAAGGACCAAGTCACCACTTTAGTTGAGGGGCCACACACATGATGAAGTCATGAGAAACTAATGCTTAGTTAATGATGATGTATCGTTTTATGTCTGTTTACTTCTGTTTAAAGTCTGTGTTTTGGTTTAGTTTCGTTTTCATGTCTCCCAGTTTTAGTTTCGTTTTTGAGTTCAGTTCCTGTTTGCCCATATATGGTCTTTGCTGTGATGTGATTATTAGTTGATTCTCTTCCACCTGTGTTTCCCCAGCTGTGTCGTGTCTAGTGATTAGTCTTCAGTGTATAAATCCCCTGTCTTTTGAGTTGTAGTTTGTCAGTCAATTTAAGTGTTATGTTTGGATGTTAACCTGTGTCTACTCTTGTAGTATCACCATTCGATGTTGGAATCTTTGCTTTTGAGTTAATTATTAAAAGAGACTTTAAGTTTATTTGAGCTCACGTCTCTGGCGATCTCCTTCTCTCTACTCCAACAACACCCAGCGTTACAGATGAGTACTGTATTTGGACGTCAACAGCATTTAAAAGCTGTGCTGTGATTGGCCAATGTTTGGGTCTGTTCACCACTTTAGTTGAGGGGCCACACACATGATGAAGTTATAAGAAACTAATGCTTAGTTAATGAGGAGTACTAGATTTTTATTTCAACAGAATTCACATGCTATGTGCTGTGATTGGCCAGTGTTGGGATGTGTTCGTTTTTGCTTAATTAATAATTAATTAATAACTTAATAATAATTTAAAAACGACAACACATTAGTTATCACATTAACTGAAAGACTGTTCTAGCCTGTGTGCATGAATGAGGTAATGTGGATTTTTTGGAAATTCATTGAATAATTCAAATAAGTAGGTTTTTTTTGCACAATTTTTTTTGCTATTTTTATGCACAAATTCATGACAATTTATATACTACAGATTTATCCCAAGTAGACTAAAATCCTTTTCTCTCTTTCTTTCTTTCTTTCTTTCTTTCTTTTTTGTGAGCAAAGAAAACATCATAATCGTGTAATAAATCATAAATCATGATGATGTACCCATCTTAATGTGTAGTTCATCCATGAAGTCATGAATGAAAGACTCTGAACTCATGTTAGTTCCTAATTCATGAGATGTTACTGCATGAAGTAAAGCATAATTAATGCATTCATTTATGCATGAGTTCATAGTAATTCATGTACCCTTACCGCAAAGTGTTACCAGAAAACTTACTCTTTAATCACTTGCTGCCACCTACTGATGGTTTAGTTCATTTAAAAAATATCCTTTAAATCAATTTAAGACTGATGAGTATATTTAATCAGATTACGGTCTATGGTTTTAAATAAGGGTATTTTATCACAAATACAAAAATGCACCAATGCTCTCCAGGGTGGCTTAACTAACCCCCCGGAGCCATGTGGAGCACATTGTTGTTATGGATGGGTGCAGTTTATGAACAATGCACCCTATAAATTTTACATTTTAAACTTTTTTCATGCTGACATCTTTCACCATCTAACTATTGAGGGAGTTGGGTCTCCCGTCCCGTGATGATATTTATTGCCCTGCATGGAAATTATGGGGAATATATTGAATCACCTTCAGATTTATTAAATCATATTTTTTTAGGTGGCGACCAGTGAAAGTGTTGTGTGTTATTAAATCCCCCAAAATGGATCACAAGCATTCCAGTATGGTGTTGTCGATACACTTTTATGTTAAATTTGTTCCTTTAAAAGAATTATTCATAAGATTCATTCATGAACAACACACACATACACACACACTTTTAAAATAAGTTCTTTATTAAAATGACAATAATTTGCCATTTATTTAAAACTTATTTGAATTATTTGAGTTCAGATATTACTGCTTTTTTTCTCAAAAGCAACTGACATTTAAAAGCCTCTTGCACTTTGACTGCCTTTGATAAGAGCTGCACCCAGGTCACATGGGCTATTTACTCACAACAAGATCTATGTAAAAGAAAAAATATATAACATGAGCAAACACAAAACTTCACATTGCTTGAGTATATTTCTGGGTTATATTGAAAACTATGTTCATCAACATTTATTTGAGGGTCATTATTAGGCATGATTAATACAGAAAAAAAAGTAATTTTTACCGTTGCAGCACCCCCACTGGCCATATGCTGACTTGCAGCAGAACTGCTCAGTTGGGCAGTAGACATCTCCATCACAATGGAACTTCTCAGTCTGGCTCTGCCATTTGAGAGCCTGGTCAAAGGTGAAAGGGATTGTATTAAATAAAATGAAAGGGATTACATTAATAAACACATGACTAGAAGTTTAAAGCACCCAGAAGTCATTGCCACATAATTTTTCCATTTTATAAATAATGGCTGAAATTGAAGTGACTCAACAGCTTCAAAAGTCACATGCCCTTTTATTGCATACTGTTTATTATTTGCACCTACTACTGCCGGAATGGGTGATTAAAAGTCACACGACTTTTTCCCACACAGTCCATAAACTGCACTGATTGTGTCAGATAAGTGGTGGGTCCATGGGACCAGGATTGAACAGCACTGTTTTCATGATAGGACGCAACATAATCAGTTGCATTACTAGTTTCATATCTTGAGTTACTGGTTGCATACTTGCATTACTCTGCCGTCATATACAGAGTTCTGACTCACCTGGGGTGTCTGTATAGCTTCAGTGGCCAGTTTGGGAACAGATGGCATACTTATCCACCCTCTCAAACAATGGGTTGATGTGGAATCGCAGTGATAACCGTGACGACAGCAATGAATGCCATCTCTGCAGCATTGACCCTGTGAGAGTGAGAAGAATGAGCAAAGGTTAAACATGAAACTTAACTTAATAGAGTATATTAAAAGACATTTTACTGCAATTCACTGACCATGGAGAATGGGCAGCAGGACCACACACCAAAAGGACTCAGACAGCACGTTGTTCCATCAGGACATACAGTAGAAGAGTCACAGTGAATCACAGAATCAGACTCTGCTGGCTCTGACAGATCCATCACTGGCTCATCTGCAGCTACGAGAGCTACCATGAGTAACACCAACACTGGAACCATCTAAAAAAGAAACATGAAATGAAAAAATATTATATAATATTATTGCTTAGCTCCTTTTTTTCTATTTGTGAATAAGAAGATTTACCTTGCTTGCTGGGACTGTGTCTCTTCTGCTGTGGAGTGTTTTGCTGCTGGCTGTGCTGTCCCGTGATGTTCTTACTGTACCTCTTATATACACACAAATGGCTCCTCCTACTGTACAAACAGGAAATTTGTTGAGTAAAATTTTAACCAGGACATTTAGATACCTCTGGGTTTACGAGTTTCTGAACACATGTAGAAGTATTTGCAGGATCATGATGTAATGGGAAATGAAAGAATGGGAATGACAGTAAGGCAGAAACTTATACAGGTAGTGAGAGGATCACTTCCTCACACCCAATGCATGTATTTAAAATGTATCTGTAATGTATGTCTGGGTTGCGTTTCCCAAAAGCATGGTTAGCCTACTATGGTTCCGTTCCATCGTTACCAGCATAGTTCAAATATTCAGTTTTTCAGGAAAGCATAGTTTAAACAAAAATTCGCAATCAACGTCGCAAATGTATGTGGTTAGAACTACAGCTTTGGACCAGTGGTTAGAAGCATAGTTTCTTGTTAGTAAGATATGTGGGCTTTAATACATATGCTCTTGGGCACAAGAAGCAAACTAACATGCATTACTATCTTTATCTTAAATTCTAAATCTAAATAATCTAAATAGTCTAATAGTCTAATCTAAATGACTCAAAGATCAAATAAAGCAAAATGACAGTAAACAAAAATAGTAAATTAGTCAACATGTGTCATGTTCAATACAGCAGCATCTTGGAGATCTCTAATCAGTTAATTGGCATGAGTTATTCCTCCACCACATGGTTGTGACGTCATCATATGTTGTAGAGCTAATGTGGTTCAGACGACGGAGATGCCACCGTTTTCGGGAAAGAGTCGTGTGTAGCTACTTCGTTTCCAAAACTAGTGCATCTTACTAAGGTGGTTAATCAGTTACGTCGTTGTTCGGGAAACACACCCCTGGTTAGTGCTGTAGCTAATGATGAGTAATGAAGTTGGTCTCAGGTTTTAGTGCTGTGGGATGTTTATTTGTGGCCACCTGCCACAAAATCAAAATTGACCAATTGTCCAAAAGGCCTCGCTGAATAAACATGAGGACGTTACGTTAATGCACGTTTAATAATCAAACCGAGGCGTGGGTGTTTTTATATGACTGTATTTCTAAAGGAAGACTTGTCTTCAGAAAATGTGATATTCATTTCATCTGGCATATTAGGAAGCGTTTGTAAGCTCAGAGCTGCTTTGTCTACAGCCGTAACCGACGAAACCTCTCGTTTCTCAGTGCTTAAAGCTTCTGCTGGCAGAGAATGAGTTTTCATTTTTAATAAATCCCTCTGATTTACGCAGCGGACATATTTTGCTTTTTATAATCTACTCTAGAAGGTTTTAGCTGTTATTGATTCTATTTGGATGTCTACTGGAAGTTAAGTTAGGGCCACAAAAGCACACATGCGCTGTAAAAGGCATCAAACTTCTGTATGACCTGCTGCATTTGAATCTGGAGGAATCTGTTTTCTGCTGGTCATTTTTGATAGCAATATTTTGGTTCCCTGCTGGATTCGTCCCAGCTCCTAGTTCTGTGGCAGCAAAGACATCCAAAGACCACCCAGAACTTATTGCAATGTATGTTTCTTTTTACAAACAAAGAGATACTTTTAAATGGTTTACTGTATAGCTTGAGAACAAGCTATAGAATGTGTTTGGAACTCTAAAAAAATACACCTGATTAAATCATATGACTGTATACATGTATATAGGTCACTGTAACATAATAGTTGTATTACTGATTGCATTGTTTGCATTACACTCACATCAAATAGTATTTGATACTGCAATATTTCAACTGATTATTAAAACTTCCTAGCAAGTAAAGTTTGATTTTGTAAAGCTTTATTTTGTATTTATGCCAAGGGAAATTTCAACATTGCATTAAAATGATTTCGAGAATTTATTTTCCCAGCCCTGATACATTTGCAAACCGGATATTTTTAAACTTAGGGTTCCCGTTCAATGGTTATGTAACATTTGGAGCATAAACATATATTGCAAAACCACACCAACTGCCTACACTTTCACTTCACCTTTTTGATGTAGATTGCGTTCTGTATTTTGTTTTCTTACTTCTATAGAGGCATATGATTGTGGTGTATTAAACCTTCTGCTTTCATGGTTACAGTCTTGAGGTTGTCAGTCTGTCACACAATCTCATATTCAGGACCTGCAGATGAAAAAGTAAAAACTTAATTTTTTTTTCTGTTATATTTTTAATCAACCAATCAACCAATATGTGCTTAGGATTAACTGTGATTCAGTTCTTCAAGTTTCTTTGATAAATAGGAAGTTCAAAGGAACAGCATTTATTTGAAACATAAATCTTTCTTTCATTATGTTTGGGAATTAAATATGCAATTTTAAATGGTCTGGTTGTGAAACCTCACACATTATCTGACTCCATCTGACTTCAATTTTATACTTCTGTAATTGTAATTATTTTAGTCGTTCTTGTTATAATCCAAAATTAAAAACTTCCTCTCAAAATGTACAAAATTGCAACACTTAGCCCAACTGCCTTCCCATACACTTTACTTTTTACACATTTAAATTGTGGGATTTAGCACGGTTCACAGATTACTTACCTCTTCTGTTTGTGTGTGCAATTTATTTAACATGCTTTAGACTTTCAAAGTGAACCACACGCCTGCAATGACAGAGTTTAGAAGTGTCAGGACAATTTTTTTAATATAACTCTGATTGGATTCTTCTGAAAGAACAAAGTCACATATATATGCTTCAAATGTGACTAAAAGACAGGCTTTTGGATGAACTAAACCTTTAAGAATGTTTTATTTTGTAATAGTGCTTTTTAAAAGAATTGAAGAAATACATAAACATATTAAGTCCAAAGAATAATTTCCTACTCTACTTGCATATGCTGAAAGTTAACTCTATTTTGGAAGTTATCTGTTAACTTATCTGTAAACTTACCAAAGTATGTGACATAACATGCTTTCTGGAATACCTGTTTTTCTTAGCTCCTGATGCTAGACAGTTTTATTATCACCAGCGTAACTTTGGTACACCATTAATCTGCTGGGAAACATGTTTCATAATTACAGTGTAAACTGTTTTTTCTTTAGCCCAAAAGAATGGATGGGAAATGTGACAACATGCCCCATAGATGGGGCAAATTATAACATGTGAGGTGCAAACAACAAATTAGACAAACAACAAAATAGAAGACAAACTAACACAATTATGAACTTATATAAAGGTTTAAATAATTGTTGATTTTTGTTTTTTTAGAAAATGTTTGGAGTTACACACAATGCAGCCAGGGCCCTGTGTTTCTGCATGTCTTGTAAATGCATTTCAATTCATTATATCTTTAACAAAACCTCTTATAAAAGAGCAGTCTGAAGTGAACCAAACTGCTCATGAGTATCTTATCTCTCACAAACTCGCTCCGCTTCAACTTCCATCGTACTCAGTCAAGCGCTACATGCAATGATGCAGGTGCAAAAGAACCGAAATAAACAATACAACTCAGAGAGTAAAAGCAGCAGTCACATGTGGAGGAAACAGACCGTATCAAATCAGTTTTTGTGTGTTTTCTCGGAGAGAAGATGCATTTGGGTAATATTTTTGAATGATATAGTAGGCTACAGCAAAACGACTTTTGCTAAATATAGTTTAACAAGCTATACAGACAAATGGTTTATGAGATTGACATCCCTCCCATAAATTCCAGCCTTGTGAAGTTCACAATGTTTTAAACTTCTCAAAATATAAATTATTAACAAAATATTTATACTAGAAGAAGTGTGTCAGCAATAACAACAGTTAGACCTTTAAAATGTTGAACTTGAAATGTCAGTTTGTATTGGAGAATATGAGAATAGGGGATAAAGCAAAAAACAAAACAAAACTGAGCCTAAACTTTTTTCCGGGGGCGGGCTGGGGTGCAGCATATGCAAAGTATGCAACAAGTCTAACTGTGGTAACATTTGAAAGGATAGTGTGGTAAAAGAAACACGATGGCAAAGGGAGCCCAAGTGGATATGCTGTCTATGAGGCCCAGAAACCGTAGTGGTGCCCCTGCAAGCCAAGTTCATTTATTTAGCACATTTCATACAAAATGATAATTTAAAATGCTTTACATGAAATGAAATAATAATAAAAAAAAATCATAAAACTTTTAAAATGATAAAAAATGTGTTTATTATGGTTGAAATATGGATATTTATCTCACAAAAACACATGGATTTGGTACAGGGGACCTTTATTCACCACAAACACCCATTTATCCTCATTGAAAAGCTTAGACTATTTTTAATATAACTTTGATTGGAATCGACTGAAAGAAGAAAATCACATACACTTTTGATGATTTGAGTAAAACACAGCCTAATTTTCATTTTTGGGTGAACTGTCCCTTTTTTTTTTTTTTTATGACGCTCCATGAGGAAAAAATGGTGCAGCTAAATTAACAAATGTTGTCATGACAAACGTTTCTGAACTTCAATAACCTATACTTTATCCCAATAAATCAAAAAATAAACATGTTTGGTGTGTGTGAACATAATACAGCAGTGTTGTTTTGTACATTGCCTGACAGTACTTTCAGTTTTAATTAAAATGTTGTCATTTTTTATTATTATTATTTGAAATATTACTATTTATGTTTGAGGTTTATTTAAATTTTAGCTTTTATTTATTTGGTAAATTAGTGCTTAAACTTATTTTTGTTAATTGCTATGGCAACATTTAAATTTTAAGACCATTTTAATTCTTAATATATTTCAATACATTTTTTATCAAACTTTTATTTGGTTAGATGGTTCCATTTAATATTTATGTTCATATTGTATTTTATATATATATATATATATATATATATATAATTAGTTTTTTTAATCTTTAAAATGACAATAACCCTGTTTGAAATAATAGTAATTAAGTACTATAGTAATGTGGATATGATAACCATTTAGCATGTGAAAAATACACTTTTTAAAAGTGTAAAAACGTCCTAGCAAAATACACTTTTTAGCACTTTAGAGTAATGCTCAACCTGATTAATCAATGAAGATGTAATATTCTGTATCCAGGCAACCCGTAACCCATGTTTTTCCAACCACCTACTGGTGAAAGTGTACTGGATCCGCAGTCAAACCTGTGACTTCCCACCCGTAAACTTGTGCTAGATTAATGTACTCCCAGTTCCAAGTTCATATAGGGTGAAGTCAGCTAAAATGGGCTAAATAAGGTTGTAGCATCATATCTTCTTAATGTTTTACAGAAAATCACAGTAACTGATCTAACATTGTTGCTTCAAACCTTGATGACATGTAACAATAATTTTTATTGGTCTGAGTGTTTTAAGGTGGGCAGGGCAGAGTGTTACATGACGCTTGCTGGAGACACTATAAGGAAATTGAACCCGACATAGTAAATTTCATTCATTACTAATAAGGGTACTAAAGAAATTATAAGTAAGCTTAGCAACAAAGCAAAGGTTTATGAACAATGGTTTGACATGCTCTTTCAAATAAAAAGGTTTCATTTATAAAAGAAACTTTTATGTTTGTGAAAAAGGTCATTTTAGGTAGAAATTTAGGCCGGTTAAGCTAAAATGAACTGCATACACATATATACTTCAAGACAGAAATTAATGGTGAAAATGGGTTTAAATGCCTAGATATGTATCCATACAAAATCTTAACAGTCTTAAAAAATACAAGCATACACAAACATGCACACAAAAGACAAAAATGCACAGAAACACACACCTATACAACACGATCAGTTCAATTTTAACTGCATTGTTTAATTAAATTTTCATTTTTTTATGTATTGTTAAAAAATAAAATGATTTAAGCTGAAAATTACCTGTTTTGTTCTCTTTTTATATTTGCCCATTTTACCTAAACTTTGTGCCATGGCCCAAGAAGGTACCTGCTGGTACTCTAACAATCATACTTTTAAAACTGTTATACTTTTTCAAAATTAAAAAAACATAAATATGTGTAAGAGACCCATGCTAATTTTTATACAATTGAATCTCATGCATAGCTTATTTGATGGCAAGACCTTCTATACTCTTTGGCATAAGTGTCTGATACTGAAAGGAACCGTGACCATGGAGTAATTTCCTAGACTGATAGATTTTATATACCATATATTTATTTTATAAACCATACTGCATTAATGTGCTTTTGGTGTCTGTAGACACTCTGTGAGAGGTTTAAACTCCTTCTCAAACCTCTCTGGTTCCCATTCATTTATCAGGCTGTGTGTACAACAGTCAACCTCAAGATGGCGCCACTGAATCAGCGTGCTGCGCTTCAAAGCAAAACATGCCATTCATCTCCTGTACAGTGACAAAGAAACACATGTTAAGAGAAGTGAGTGTTTGTGTCTATATGAGTATGTGTACACACATCACTTTTTTGTAATGGCTTGCACTCTTTGACTCTGGCTTCGTTGAGTGTAGGTCCTCTGTGCTGACACTGTGCAGGATGGAAAGACACGGCCTGTGCCAAGACAGACTGGAGGGAGGCCACGGTCACACTACAGCAGAGCCAGTGTCCCTGTCTGAGCCCACCTCGCTGAAGATGAGGTATCATTTTCTGAGAAGAAAGAGACTGTATTAGAGACATGAAGCTAGCATAGTGTAGTGCATATAGGCTGCCAGAGACAATGGGCAAATATACAGGTAGGTACACCCAAAAATGTAAATTCTGGTCACCATTGACTTCCATGGTATTTTATTCTACTATGGAAGTCTATGTGTTTCTACTATGTGAAATAAACAGCTAAAACCAGCTTAAGCTAAAAATAGCTGTTTTTAGCTGGTCGTTTCAGCTGGTCTCCTAGCTTAAACCAGCTAAGACCAGTCTGAGAAGCTGAAAATGTGGCCAGAACCTCTCTAAAACCAGCTTGCTGACCAGCTTAAACCAGCTAAGACCAGGCTGGCCTCAGTTAAAACCAGCCAACCAGCCTTAGCTGGTTTTAGCTGTTTTTTTTTCTGCAGGGTTATCTTCCTTTGTGTTCAGCAAAGCTACTTGAGGGTTGACAGAATTTTCATTTTTAGGTGAAATGTTCCTTCCAGTAGTCATTATATGCTACAGAATATTATATAAGCAGAATAAATATGTTTTCCATTAATATGTAGTTTGTTAGGATAGGACAATATTTGGCTGTAATACAACTATTTGAAAATCTGGAATCTAATTATTATGAATATTACCTTTAAAGGTGTCCAAATGCAGCACATTACTAATCCAAAATAATTTAAATATATTTAGAGTAGGAAATTTACATTATCTTGACGGAACATGATCTTTACTTAATATCCTGTTGATTTTGGGCGTAAAAGAAAAATCGGTAAATTTGGCCTATAGACAGTATTTTTGGCTATATTGCTACTTATGACTGGTATTGTGGTCCAGTATCACATATAATCTCTGGGAAATACTGTCCAATATAATATTGTGATGTCTAAATTGATTTATAGCTTTTTAAATATTTGATTTTAGTTTTAAGTGTTTTATTTTTAATTTATTTAACAAAATTGCATAGATTTCATGATCCATGATGTCAAAATAATTATCATCTTATCAGCATCTGCCACAATTTTAATATCACTGCTTCCCAGGAGTGGTTGTGTTTGGAAGAAAAGTGGCTTTAGACCAACTTAAATTACTCTTCAAACTTCTTTTTTCCACACAAACCTTCTTAAATGTCTGTTATTTACCACAAAGCCCACACAAACAGATTACATAGGTCATATTTGCAGGTGAGGTGTTGCATGTCACTGCTCTACTCTAGCAATAAGACCCTGTTCTTCCAACAGAAACACACTGAAGTCCTCCCCTGTCAGACGCCCTCCGCTCTGAGGCCAAAAGCTCCAGCTGCAGACTCTCAGCACTAACTCACACTAAGAGCCAACATCAAGACTTGAGCCCCTACAGTGCCTCACACTTGCGGCTAGAAAAAGGCTCTGCTTCTCTTGATTATCATTGCAGTCAGGCGATCTGGTTGGCACTTTCAGTGGTCAGTTACCCTCCCCACAACGGCAGGATTTTATCCCACAACATGTGAGACCATGAGATAATCATCCGGCACGTCTCCTAATGACATGACTGTATATGCTGCCCTGCAACAATGCACCAAATGCTGAGGTTCAGATGTCATATTCTGCTGTAGTTTTCCTTCCACGTGTCTTTGGTAATGCTGTGTTGACTGATAGTCTGTGACATAAGAATTCATGAATGTACTTAGTCATGCCTAAAGCTCTGCATTTTACATTTTCACACTATAAACCCAAAGCATAATACTGACTCAAATCAAACCTACTCTTTACATACAAACTTACCATGCAAAGCGCATAGGAAAATAGAATACTGATTGCAGAACAGCTGACAAGAGAAATTAGCATATTTTAATATTGTAACATTTTCACAGTTCCTGTAACTATTGGTGAAAGTAATATTTGCACTTCAGGAACCAGGAACAATTTTAGTTACTGTAACACCTTTTGAAAGGGGGACTAAATTAGCTCCTAGTTCAGAGTAGGGTCTCACCCAGCACAACAGGATCTGTTAGTGATGTATGTGTATGTTGTTTAGTCAAACACATGCGCTATTTTTAAAAAGATAAACACTTATTTCATGAACTAACATCACTTACACAATTCTGCATGCAAACCTTTGGGAAAATGTCTTTCTTGGGGGACTACCTTAGTGAATAGTTCCTATAACTGAGTTCATGTCTCTACCCAATTTGAAATCCCCTATAATTATAAGGTAAATATGAAGCTTTAAATTATTTCAAGCGATTTTAATTATTTAACATTACTATAGGATTAATTACTTTAAGTGCTTACTGTTGGTTTGTGTGCCATCTTGGCATCATCATCCCTTTCATCTTTTTGGATCAGCCATTGTTGATGGAGTCTTTGAAGCCTCCAAGGTAGAAGTTTAACTTTTAAAACAATAGGTAACACTTTACAGTAAGGTGTTAACATACAGTGAGTACCGAAAATATTCAGACCCCCTTTCATTTTTCACTCTTTGTTATATTGCAGCCATTTGCTAAAATCATTTAAGTTCATAAAATCATTTTTTCCCTCATGAATGTACACACAGCCCCCCATACTTACAGCTCACAATGCATGTCAGAGGAAATGAAAATCATGAGGTCAAAAGGAACAGTCTGAAGAGCTCAGAGACAGAATTGTGGCAAGGCACAGATCTGGCCAAGGTTACAAAAAAATTCTGCTGCACTTAAGGATCCTAAGAGCACAGTGGCCTCCATAATCCTTAAATGGAAGATGTTTGGGACGACCAGAACCCTTCCTAGAGCTGGCCAT
>JAUMHI010000064.1:10190093-10230442 GCA_032359435.1 Enteromius unitaeniatus
ATTTCATCATTAACTAATCACTTATAAATGATTTATAAATGACTTACAACGGAACGTTATTCTAAAGTGTTACCAAAAATTTGGTGCTTTTCCTCGACATTTTGCCGCAACCTTTCAAAGAACCGGAAAGTAAATAAACGGCAGATGGAAATGACGCAGATCAAATCATCTTACCTTTCAAGCATGCGCACAGCAACATAAGTGTTTTCAGTTGTTCCAGTGTGGATGATCAACTCTTTGGAAACAATTGAAAGCGATAGTGTGGACGTTGAGCGTTTGTAGACGGAAGCGCCGTTTTCAAATTTATGCGGATTAGTGTAGACGTAGCCTCAGTTTCTACAATACAGACAAATACCAACAACAGCAGTTATGATTTAAAAGGGTGCTCTTCCAGCTGATCCATGTTTGAAGTACACTATATTTTTCCAGTTGATACCATTATGATGTTAGACCTCAAATCCAGGAGGATTAAGAACAGTTTTGTGGGTATAAATCCTTGAATGCCATCTTGGCCACAGAAAATATTACTTACAAAGCCATGGCTTTGAGTATATACCACAGAAATATGTAGTAAAATTTTGGCGGTGTCTACCATGTTCTTGTTTTGTAAGGAAGATCTTTGTAGTAGTCCTGGAAAGTAGAGATTTGTCTCAGTATATTCGCTGTTACTTCTAAAATAAGCACAGTGTATCTCTGAAAGAGCAAAGGACACAAATGTTATCAGCTCAAGAAAATGAGAATGTCACAGACCCAACATTTCCAGACATTTCAGCGATTTTGAAACTAGAGTAATTACATACCAGTAGAGCCATGTTTGCTGAAGATGTCAAAGATACCAGTATTGCTGCTATTTCGAGAGCTTTTTATTAAGCCTGTAATTTGTGAACTGCTGGCTTAAAAATGTTCTTCTCTCAGCACTGCCTTTATCCATGCTTCAATACATTAAGTTTGAAGATTAATGCTAAAATTACAGTGTTTGTTTGTAGCACAGATGTCCTCCTAATTGTGTAAAGTGGTGTTACTGCAGATTTTTACAATGAACCAAACCCTGCATCTTGAATTTTTGAACAATAATTAAAATGGCTTCATTAACGGTTCAGTAAGGCACTCATTACCACAAAATAATCCCCTACAGAGTGATCAAGATGGAAAGTGGCTAATCTAAGGCCACTCAAGATTCATTTGAGGGGAAATTATTTTACAGTGTGACAAGAAAGAGACCACAGAATATATCAGGAGAGGAATTTTCTAAAAAATTTGATAGTAAGGTAGCTCGAATATAAAGATAGACGTATGTTTTTATATTTCATAGTTTATATTCACTACATACTGTATGAGAAAATATTTGTGCTGTTTGGAAATTATAAGATTAGCTTTTATTTAGGGCTGGACATTAATTCGATATCAATATATATCGTGATTAGAATTTTTTTCAATAACGGTGATATGATTTTTAAACACATTTCTGATATTTCTAAATACATTTGAATATATATATTATTTTATACATTAGCATTTGTCACTGAATGACGTTTAGTGCTCAGCCGTCAGAAAGAGCGGAACAGAATTGCGTGATGACAGACACGCTGCCAGCGCTCAGCAGTAGTTGGTTTGGTTAAACTCCATTGCGGAAAGTTTTGGCAACAAAATGAGTACCCCTGACCGCAATACAGATGTGGATGAACTAGCTTCCATAAGTGTGATGGTTGTTCTTGAACGAATCTTTAATGTGACTTGGGAAGAACGAGTCGTCTCAGGAAGTGATTCATTCAGTCGTGCATGTGCATTGCGCAAAGTTCTTACTGGAATTAGTTCACCTTTTTCGAGTCTTCAAGTTTAAGTAGTTCTTTCATAACCTGACGTGACAGACCCATACGCCTATCAAATGCAATCAGAGCCGAAAAGAGAATTGATTAGGTCATCTATCGAGTCTTCGGGGTTGAATCGTTCGTTCATCACGTGATAGCCCAATAAGCCAAGAAAAACGAACGACTCGAAAGACTATTTGATAGTTTATTTCACATTTCTTGTTTGTAAAGGCTAAATACAAATAAAAAGTCAACCTTATTTTTTTTACTGTTTTTATTAATTATATATATATATATATATAATTTTAATTGGAGAAGCCTGGAGGCTTTGCAAATTTAGTTTGCAGACATCCATTGTGTGTGTCCTCTGCAGTTTCCTGAGGCTTTTTAATATTGTCCATATCGATATCGGAATAATATTGTATCAAAATTAAGAAATATATCGTGATATAATTTTTTGTCCAGCCCTACTTTTAATTACTGTACCAGAGTAAAAATGATGTATGTTTTAATAAAAAAGAAATTGTAGATGTTTGATATTATTCTGTATGTGCTCAGTATAAGAAAAATATATCTACTAAATGTGCTCTACTCTAAACTGCAAGAAATTCTCTATTCATCAAGATAATATAAGTAACATTTTCTTTCTGTAACCTTTCTCAGAAATTCTGAAGGTTGCAGGGCTATCACAATAAATATTGGATTACCGGCAAAACTGGATTTTCTTCTTTTGTTTATATTGTTTCCTGCAACCTTTCAGGTTCGTGAAGGTTGGTAATTTTTTTCTGAGCTATGGGTGTACTTAAAATGCATAAGGCTTACCTGCAGACACTGTGAAAAGTCTAATACGAAAGCTCTGTTTACGCGCGTTGCTTTTTGCCTTATCAAAGCATGTGAAACTGACAAAATCAGACCACTCTATAGTTTATGGGTTCAAATACCACCTGGTGGGAGCAGGCTCTAGTTAATCAAGCAAAATAACAGCCATTTGGGCCTCTTGCTAAACCAAAGTGACAGCCAGACACAGTGATGTGGACCTACTGGGCTGTGTTCTCTGTTCTGTTACCAGACGAGAGTAGGGCACACACACAAAGACAGAGAGTTAATTTGTGTGACAATACTCCGGCGTACTCCCACACGGGCGTGAGGATGCTAGCTCAACACTGATGGACTACATGAAGATTAGAAAAGGAGGTCAGCTGGGGCCAAAGGAAACACAGCACTCTGTGTGAGATATGGTTGGGTGAAACGTAGGAGGGAGGTGTAAAGAAATGCTGGAAGAAACTCAGGCAGATTTTGTCTTGGAAAAGGCTTTAATGAGCAGGGCGATTCAGGGGACTTGAAGAGTGACTGATAGAGATAAATGCGTTTGTGCATGCAGTTTGAGTGCCAGATTTGGCACCTTGAACATTCTTTATAAAAAAAAAAAAACAGATCAGCAGAACTGTTTAAATAATCAGCATTGAACTATAAAAGGTGTTAATGTGGAAGATACCACAAACATTCACGTAGAAGGGTGTTTCTTTACCTAGGACCATGTTTCACAGTATTTCTAGTTTATTTGATTAGTGTTTCAACCTTGCCAAACAGTAAACATGGAGTATACTGTATGAATCGCAGGAGAATTCTATTACTTGTGGAATCCTTTTCTGAAAGCTGTAAGCATTTGTACCACAAATTATGTATTTTTAATAGCGTTATTTCTCCTAAAGCTTAAAGCAAATTCCACAGCTATCATTTTATACATGTACACTCGGGCTGATGTGCTGGTGGCTTATTAATATTAATATGTATTTTAGAGGATTTTTTTTTTTTTTGCTTTGCTTTGCTTGCTATTTAGGAGCCTGGATGTGGATTTTTCACAGCAGGATCCACTTGTCACTTATTCTGTATTAACTACTTTCATATGTAATTTGAACGAAAATTAAGTTCTGTAATATAATAAAATATAATATAAATCTTTTTACAGAACATAAGTATATTTTGAGTTTGCAGAGATTCATTTTTAAGAATGAATTTATTATTGAAAATTTATTTAAAGATTGAATGTTGGGATTAAATTATTTTTGGATTATTTCAAGAGTGAAAAAAAGAAAACTATGACATCAATATCATACTATGACATAAAACATCAACTACTTTTAACATAAAAAACTATGACAAAATGACATTTCCATGACAAAAAATTTATTACTTTTTATGTTTGTTTATCCCATTAAAGTTACTTTTAATTAACAAAAAAGTATTATTAAAAAGAAGTATTGTGAATGTTTTCGCATTGTTTGTGCTCTGCTTGATTGACATGTATGCACATGCTTTATGATGGATTTAGTTTAACCAGACCAGTGACCTTAAATCACTTGTTTTCCGTTAGGACACACTGTTATGAAAAGGAAATGCAGATATTATCAGAATGCGACTCTGGACCACAAAACCAGTCATGAGAGGTCATAATCACTTAAGTTTTGATACATTTATAGTAGGAAATGTACAAGATATCTTTGTGGAATGTGATCTTTACTTAATATCCTAATGATTTTTGGTATAAAAAGAAAGAAAAATCAATAATTTTGACCCATATAATGTATTTTTTGCTATTGTTTCAAATATAAAATGATACTAATGACTGGTTTTGTGGTCCAGGGTCACATATAACTGTATAATGGATGTGTATAGGTTTTATATTTTTTTTATAGAAGTGTGTTTCACTCTACGTTAAAGTGACCGACTAAGACTGAGTTTCTTTGTACACAACACAAAAGATCATACTTAAGAGCAATACAATTTGTGACCTTACCTTTTGTCCTAAAAGGCATTAAAACCATAAAGGGTTAAAATTGTGTTTGCAGCTTCCAGCACTGTCCCAAATGTAAAAAAATAAAGATTAGAAGCTTAATAAGCATAAACGCATAATGCGATCAAATGTGCCTGCAGCAAGAGATTCCATTTGGTTTGGTGCGCATTAATTGCGTCTATTCCCTCATCGAGTTTGTCAGTCAATATTTTAAATATGGCCATGTCAGGAGCCTGACACATTGAGCTTTTGCATAATGCTTGATTGAATATGTATTTTGTGTGTTGATTTTGTTGAAGCACTTGATGAAGTGCGTGTCAATTAAATCACTATGCTGTGAATTATTACGAGTGTGCTTGGGTCAGCAGTTGGCTTTCAACTGATCACCAATGAATGATTGCACATAACATTTTAAATGCAGCGGATTGTAATTAGACATGCATTATCTACCCTCATTTACACATAATTGTTATTAAGTCGCTTGGAATTTTATCAACAGTTTTCACGCAACACTGAAATACCACTTTATCTTTCAGTATCATATTTTACGATGCTTTTAATAAGAGCAAAATATAAGCCTTTTCTTTCATTTTCATTGTTATTTTGCACAGAGTTAAATCTGAGCGATTCGTTTCATTTGGGGAACTCATATTTCGCTGTTAGGGCTTTGTAATTAAATTCAGCTATGTTCACAATGAAATGGATTATTCCTGGCCTTACCATTCCCACTCATGCTCTTTTTCTTCCCTTTCTAGAAGCAGATTAGATTTAAGCATTTTGAGGCTGTGGCGAATGCTAGACCATTGCGGTTATTTCGTTTGTGTGTTATCAGATTCCATTTCTCTTTTTCACTCTCTGTCTTTTCTTTTCCTTTTAATAAACACCAGCCTGAGCTCTGGTATAGAAGCGCCTTAGCCTTCAGTTTATTCTCAGTCAACCAAAATTCATGAAAAAGTTACCGTTTTGAAATAAGGTATTGATTTTTTTTAAATTTTTTTATATTTGTTTGATGACCCATTTTCCCTTTACGTTTTAGCTCAAAGGTAAGACGACAATTATGAAGCCTGGCATATTTTAATGCATCCAGATAGTTATAAATGATAAATGATAGTACTGTATGATTCCTCCTGGTCTGGTTTACAGAGGTTACACTATACACTAGCTATTAACCACCAATATTGCCTGAGGTAAAGTGCTAAAGAAGCTCATTTCTATTGAGTTTTTTTTTTTTCCAGACTGACTGAAGCAGTGTTCAATGTTTAAAACCATTTTTATTTTCAGCATCTGTGTCATGTTCAGTTATGGCAGAAAATAATTTAACAATTGCCAAAGCAAACAATTGTTGAGCAGTAATGTGTAGCTCATGTGCCAAGAAAATGGATTTTGCCCATATTACTCTCACAGAATTGTTTCTAACCATAGTAAAAAAATACAGTAAGACCCTATACGTATGTAAGAAATGAGCCAGAAGATATTTCCAAAAGTGCAACATCTTACAAAAAAAGCTAAATTGAAAGAGTGGCCTAGTCACAGTGCCATCTTGAACCTTATATAGATGATGTGGCAGGACCTGAATAGAGCGGTTCATGCTTGAAGAGCTCCCAATCTGTCAAAGTTAAAGCAGTTTTGTAAAGAAGAATGAGCCCAGGTTCCTTCACAGTGATGAGCAGGACTCGTATCGAATCACAAGTGGTGATTCTGACTGCAAACATGACGTTGAGTTTGAAATCATGCATTTACAAAGTTCTACAAATAGGCAATAATGGAGACTGATATGCAGATGTATATTTTTTCACTGTATATTAATTCCTATGTGTAGGGGCTATGGGATTTGTGTCCAAAAACTGCAGTGTTCTCTTTTAAAAGACGAGTTCACACGTAAAACAGGTCTTCAGTAGCACCCTGGTGTGCCTTGCACTTCCTGTCTGACAGATTATTCATTTTACCAGCATGAGGCATCATTATCATTATAGTCTTATAACAGTTTTATTGTACAGTAAAAGTAATTTGTAGTTTGTAGTATCTCTTTCGCATACGCTTTGATTAGCAGTAGATGTTCAAACTAAAAAAAGAGATGCTAAGCCACCAAAGTCTGCAAAGTTATATTCATGTGCAGATAAATGAGCGTGTTTTATGCAGGACCATCTGCCAAATCTATTTCCTGTTTTGTCTTTGCTGTATTTTAACCACGTACCTTTGCGAATCCTTGTAGTTACTCATGCATGGCTCTTTCGAGAGTAAGAAATCTTTGTGTGATATAATTTTAACTTCCCAAAGGCAGACATTCTGTGGAACTGCAAAAAAAACTGAGCTGTGAAATTTCATATCAGCTTAATTTTAATAAGATGATCATGAAGTGTAAATGATTGCACCTTATTCATTTGTTCTAACCCTGCTTTGGCAAGGATGTGCACATTACCAAAACTTGTGATAGTTGAATTTGTCCTAAACTTTTGTTCTCTGTGCAAGTTTATTTCCACAAGCTTCTATATTACAATTGATGGCCAAATGAAATGCACTTCCTGTATATAGTTATTAATATATTAAAGTACATTATTTTAATGTGGTTTAAATAATTTCTTGATTGGGTGGGAAAAGTTTAATGTGCTATGTACACAATAATTCAGAAGTTTGGGTTGTGTACATATAAAATAAAATATATGAATATATATATATGCATGTAAGTTTATATGAATAAATTACAGTGTAGAATAAAAAGACTGTTCTTTTAAATAGTAGGTCTAATATTCTTCTTGATTATTATGCTTCTTTCTAAGGCAAAGCAGCATCGCGATTAGATTTGAGGGTCTTGCACCCTCAAAATCCTAATTTAACTTCAACAATGACTGTTCTGAGTTTGTGCATTGGCATGCAGTCATAGTAAAGTGACTGTTCATTTGCACGCAGTCATTTAGGGAGACTTTTTCTATTATCTTTCTCACATAGTCGATTATCCTATGGGTCATTATCAGCACAACACCTCTGATGTTCAGTGAATTTTACAGCTGATGGTGTTTTAAGCACATTTGTAATTTCTGGCTGTATCGTTAGAGAAGTTTTGCAGTAGAATTCAAAGGGAATTTATTCATCTTTAATCTCCGATTTATGCGTGGTAAGCCTAGTAATCCCATTATCCCCTTTCATGTTTATTCTAACAGGAACAGAATGTTAATGTTAACCTCGTTACAGTTGATCTCAATGGATAGTGTTAACCTACCAGATACCATTCAGCAGTCGTTTGATGCATATGGTTTACTTAATACATATTTAGAATGCCCTGAAGGTTTGCATAATAATATGACTGCATTTACATTGGTTTATGTATTCAATGCAACTTACAAGTGAGGAGTATCAACAACTGTATACTGTATACATTATTATTTTTGTTTTGTTTTGTTTTTTTCAGTTGGTGCTCAGTCCTGGTTGCATTGAGATTGACAAGCCTTTTATCTCACGACCACCTATACATTGGATTGAGATCCAGATACTGACTTGAATGCTTTAGAATATTAATATTGTTTTATGCCTCTGCCTGGATGCATGGGGCTATAGTCTTATTGATAAATCTCTTTCCAAGATGAAGTTGCTTTTGAGACTCCATCAGGTTTTTCTCTGGGATTTCTTTAGGTCAATTCATCTTTTACTAGGTCTGGGAAACATAAAGCTATACACTGTTGCAACAGTATAATGTGTCAGCTGGTATCTTTTATACTTAAAATACTCTCTTTCAGCTGGCAGGACAGCATTATTGCAATCACATGCATGCATTTTAAAAATAGCTCTGAGGAATGCCAATATAAAAAGCTGGATGTGCTTGTTATTAAAAGGTGTGAGCATTTCCAAGTAGGCAGTTTGAATAAATCTGAATCATTTTATGTTTGCTTCTTTTCTTGTTTTATAATGTGAAGGAGCTGTTTTCGCACAGATGCCAGACTTAACATTTGTTGTGAATAATCTTATCTTCTTGGTCTGCTTCCATCAGGTTTCAAATCATAAAAGCAAATAATTAAGCTAGACCTTTCATTTATAAAGTATTTAATTCAGTATATTCTTCAAAAATACAAATCACTGCATGGTTATTTAATAAAAGAGCAATTTCTTTGTTGAGTTTCCAGCAAAAACTAAATCGCTCAACCTCCACAAGTCTTCCAGGTCCTGCCCCAGAGAAATGTCATCACAGCGAGATGCTGCCATCACAGTAGGATGGCATGTTTCTGATGTGTTTGGCTTACACCAAACATCGTTTAGTCTGATTGCCAAAAAGCTGAATCTTTGATCTTCCAGCTGGCTTCAGAGTCTTGTGCCTAACCGAAAAAAACGAAAGAGCGTGCTAGGATCATTTCAGTTCAGAGATCTTAAATTAAATAAACTTCTACAAGGCACTGTAGTATATTACACCTTATACCACCTAATGTGGTTGTAATCCTTTTATTAGACGGTCTGTCGTAAAACACTCCACATCAATCACACACATAGCCGAGCTCATCAGTAATCATTTTGAGTCCTACAGTATAACAGAAGTACCACATTTCAAAGACACAAAGACACCCTGTAGCATACAGACGGGAGATTGAAAAGGGTCTTTAAAGGAGAAGCTGTAAAGGTCAGAGCCATAAATAGTGGGAAGAATCTGACCGGTGAGTAGAACTGCTGAAGGGAAGGGCTTCTTGGCTGAAGACAGAAGATGAAGGAACTCGAACTGCTCTGCCAGAAAAACTCTGCGCTTGTTCACGATTTTGCTAAAAAAATAGTTACATCGGTGAGAAAAGGAGGTTACATTTGTCTGCTTTCATATTATTTTCAGACAAACTGGAGAGTGCTGAATATAAACGCTTCTATTTTTAGAATATACAGTGACTATAAAAAGTTTTGTTTCATGATTTATTTCGACTTCTGTGGCACCTGAAAATATTCTTTCACGTCAAAGAGAAAAAGTGTCTAGTCTGTGTTTAGCAGATGCAGTATTTAGTCTGTGTGTGAATACTGTAGGTATCTGTCAGCCACATCTGGACACTGCAGTTTTTCATTCTTTTGTGCATAACTGCTCAGGATCAGCAGGTTTCATGGAAATCCAGAGTCCACCTATAAATTCTCAACTGCATTCAGACCTGGATTATGACTTGGCCTCTCCAGGACATTAACGTTGTTGTTTTTAAGTAGCTTTGGCTTTTACACTTTGGCTCACTTGAAGACAAATGATATCCCAAGTCGCAGGTGTCTTGGAGACACTATCTGGTTTTCCTTCAGGATTTCCCTGCAGTCTGCGGCATTTAATTAGACTTTTTATAAGTGTATGCTGTTGAAGAAGGAAAAAAGCCAAATTAAGTCCACTGTGGTTAAATGGTTTAAACCAAAAAAAAATTGGATAGAGAAGGGATTGAAAACTTTTATCTATTCTAGGCATTTTATATGTAAAATTTCTAAGAGGTCTCTATCATTGGCATTTCACCTTACATTTCATCAAATATTGTGTACTCAACGTGCCTTTAGGTAATGGTCTTTTAAAGGTGATTTCATAAACCGATTGATTACTATCAACAGTGTTTTCAACCAATCAGATCAATCAAAATATATATGCTTTTTGAAGCCATTTGTTCTGATCTCATTGTAAGGATGAATGTCTTATAGTGGCCATATAATTATGTTGTTCTGAATACATTACTCTGGAGAAAAGATTGATATTGCTTTGTGCAGTGTGCATGGTGGAACTTATGGCCAGGAAATGATCTCTAAATGCATGTTTTGTTACGATGTTGTGTATCCCAAGATCTTTCGTATTTAGACACTAAGTGCAGACACTAAGTAGACCCCTTATTCAGAATTCACTAATGCTGAATTGCTTGTTATTTGCTCTCCAAGTATTTTGTATTATTATCAAGAAAGAAAGGTGAAAGTAGACAATTTGGTGCTTAGGATTTTATTAATAGACTTATTTCAAAATAATTATGTCCAACAATGCTGCAGTTATTTCAATCAAAACAGTACAACAGTCACAATAACTATTTTCTATTTTTATTACTGTACTCTTACTGACAACACAGTTGCTTTCCTGAGATCTTACCCACTTAAGTAACAGTGCTAAATTAGTGTTACTAATAGGTCAGAATGTGTCTTCGAAACAATGTTGTTGTTATTTTTTTCCACCCACATATTAATTAACAGTAAATGCTCTTGTAAGTCTGCAAACAATGCATGCTGACAGGATTGGACCTCGATTGAATCCTACAGGGAGATGTCTACACATGTACCAAATCAAGTTGTATGATTAATTCATGTAGAATGTAATGCACGTATCCACACAGGCAGCACTTCAGCTGTAATCACATATGACCTTAATAGGTTTGTGTAAGGATATTGGGAAATAGGGCTTTGAATATTAATGACGGAGAGGCGAAGTTCAAATTGCATTGCAATGTTGTGATATCCCAAACCAATTTCCATGTTTTGTGTGATGATTCCTTATGGCCATCTGAGCTGTTTTAACAACACCCACATTTTAGAACTGATTATTTTTTTTCTGAATTGAAAAGAGATACAGTAGTTCACCTGAAAATTTACATTTTCATTATTTGCTCACCCTTGTCCCAAATCCATTTTATTTTCATCCTTCCCTCATTCACAAAAAAAGTCTCACTCCATCAACTCATCACATTTTGACCCTTGATCAAGACCCTTTTGCGTCGCTTTTTGACGGTCAAGGTCCCCCTTTTTAGTCACTTTTTGACGTGAAGGGTCCTCCGTTGTTTTAAATAGGAAACCCTAAGCATCAATACGCCACGCAATAATTTTTTTATTTTATCATCATAATTAAAATATATATTGGGTAAAAACAATGGCATTGTTTCATATATGTAGGGGTGTGATTTTTCAATGTAAACAGTCAAAACAGATTTGTTTAAATGATATTATTTACACATTTATGAGCATGTAACCCAAACCCTGCCCCTAAACCTACCATCTGTCAATAAAACACAATATAGAGCAGGCAGACAACAACCACCATTTTCATCATCATTTATTTGAGAAATATTAATATTCTAATATTCCTTTTTAGGCAAAATGATTGATTTGTGAGAGGAAATGTCTTCATCTTCCGTGTACTTCCTGTGCGCCACTGCGGTCTGTGCGATTTCCAAAAAATGCCGCTACGTCAACGTTGGTTGTGAAATGCCATTGGCTCTTGTGTGTCTCATGATCGATTGCATCGATTACATCATGCTATGGGACGGGTATGTTTTCTGAACGAGACGTAAGCGTGTTAACGGAGCGGGATCATTTTTAGTGATTAAAACCTGTATTTTACTCTCTTCTTCGCATATGGAATGTGACACAACTAAAAAATTAAATAATAAATGTATATATGCATGCAAACCATTACATTTAGCCAAACAACTGAAAACAATGGAGGACCCTTCACGTCAAAAAGTGACTAAAAAGGGGTACCTTAGTGTTTGTGTTAATGTCACATCTAAAATGGATTTTGGTTAAAGTAAAAGTGAATAAATATACAGCATGATTTGTTCATTGTGTGAGTCATACTGTTCCATAATTGGTTTTCTTTGCACTCTTGAATATGGTTATTGAGAGCAGCAAGGACGTTTCACCTTACCACCACATTTTGCCCGCACAGGATGATGGTAAAACAGAAGCGTGTGCGGTCCTCATTTACATATGAACAAAGCATTATCATTTGGTGGCAGAACTCACAGTCCCTTATTAAATTCAATTTGTTGTTTATGCTTTATTTGTTCTCATTTTACAGCTCATTTACTCATTACTTTTATTATAGCTCAAAACCTCTGAGGTAGTTAAAAAAGCGGCTTTGGCTTAATAGTGTTGGCAAAACATTTTGTTAAACTCCTTTAAATTTTTCTGAATAGTTACATAAGCAGATGTAGATTATTGTTTTAAAAAGCAGCAAGTAGGTTTCAACACTTGCTTTGCAAGTGGATGGTTTTATTTTTAAACCTTTTTTCATATTGTTTCCTTTTTCATTTTTGATTCCTCTTACTGTCTTTTAATGGACATTGTATTAATTTGCTGGATATTTTCAATTCTATTCTATTACAAAATGTACAGGATCAGGACCTAAATGTTGGTTGTTGTTTTTTTGCAGGAGGCTGGAGGGGAGAACACAGGTCCTCATGCCTCTCCTGAGGAAAGGAAGGAGAAGGTCCCCAGTCCTCATCTCAGTCAGCTGGTGGTCCTGACAGCTAGTGATACGCTTTATGGCTTGGCCGAGAGAGTCGTCGCCACTGAATCACTGTAAGCTACTTTAAACTGCCTCACGTAGTTACGGACTGCAGAAAGAAATAATAATTTTTTATTGTTTGATTAACATTCCCTTGTTTTTGTTACAAATGTGTATTTATGTGTATAGTATAAACACACAATATGTTTTAGGTTTTTTGTTATCCAAACTGTGCTTTTATTTGCTCAGAAATTCAGTAAAGCAGCAATATTAAAACATAATGTAAATTCTATTGTATGCTTATTTGAAATAAGTGTTTCATATTTTCACATACATTTTAAAATATACAGTCATTTATTTCTGTAATGGCAAAGCTAAATATTCAGCACTTATTGCTTCAGGTTCACATGATATTTTAGAAATATCAGGTGTAAATATTAGGTATATTAGGTGTTCTTTTGCTTAATATATTTGTGAAAACATAATTTCTTTGTCAAATTATAGAAATTTTTATATTTTGTATCATAAATGTAATTTTTGATCAACTTAATACATGCTTGCTAAATGCATTTTTTTTTTTAATCCTCTAACTTTGAACAGTAGTGTACATATACATAATGAATAAACATAATTTTCCTTATGTATGAGCTAACTAGTGCCATCAAGATATCAGTGTTAAGAAATGTCTGCACTTAAAAAGAGGAGGCAGCCGGATGGCATCTGCATCATATATCCAGCTGTGACGTCTTTGTAGCAGAAACGGAATGAAAATGAATAATGTGTTGCAAATGAACACATTTACATTAAAAAGCTGGTTGAATCTTGTGATCAGCCTTACTGTTGCTAGGTGATGAATGTCTAACCCCAGCAGCCCCTTTCAACCAAGCCTGTCTAACCCAATCAGTCGTATCACTGTGGTTGTTATCTAATCAGCGAACCCCATTAAGCCTTGCTTTTCTCCTGATGAGTCTACAGTGGTGGGCTAAACCAGTTTCGCAACAGCCAGGGGAGTTCATTTCATTAAGTGATGTGATGCCACATGGGGCTGATGAGGGCTACCTGAATTTCCATCCTTGGGCCTCCAAACCACAGCTTTAATTCCAGTCCTCCTATCCTGACCTTTATCCCGTTGGATTGATTGTTCAGCCTTCGGCAACAGCAGGGAATCCTCCCTTGCAAATTCGCAGAGCGAGTTTGATCCTCCCTATAGTTGCTTTGGATGCATCCAGATGGCGTTCGATTCACGCCAAGCTTTATGCTAGAGAACGTTTTTAAAGTCTTAGATTGAAGACGGATCAGGAGATCCAGATTTTAAGCCTACAAAAGGTTCTTCTCAGGAAAGAATGACTCTCTGCTTTAACGTGATGCACAGAATCTCTACCATATTAAGTCATCAAAGCCGCAAAGGTCTCGGCTCTCCTTGTGGAGCATGTACATGCTCTGAATGCAACCACCACTTTTTTTTTTTTTTTTTTTTTTTTGAGAAGGTTAGTGGCAGTGCAACCTCTTATTTTGCCTCCCCCCACAATCCTCCCATTGCACTTCCTTTCTTAATAGAATAATCAATGAAGGCAGCGAAGTATGAGCTGAGAGCAGGCATGAGGGTGTGAACGATAAGAAAAGAAACATGGTCTCTCGTTACTTTCTGACTGCTGTGTTTATACAAGCATAACCATGCAAACCTTAGATTATACCCTGTTCCATCAGCATCTTCATTTTCTGGTATAAATATTAAAATCTCAATAGATTAAAGTGACCTCTTACTCGCATTAACCTCCCACATAAATGCTACATATTTAGATTGGCTTCTGCCTTGATCGTGATGCACTTGATTCACTGGTTAACTTCACATAAATTTTGCCTGTTGTAATTAAACCTTCTTGAGAACACATCGTTGATGGCTTGTCAGGACTCTGTTTTACTGTTTGTCATTTTGAACTTTTTGTGAGAAAACATTAATATATTAAATAACAGAGATCCAAACATTACATTTTGAAAGTATTCACACTAGCTATGTTTTAATGTGCATTTTGAAATATCGCATCAAAAACAAGCGATGGAAAACCCAAATAAAGCGTAAAAAAATCCCTTCATTTGTTAAAAAGTGTTTAAGCTGGCTTGATGTGGTTTTTGTCTTGAATAATGGATGATGGAAACGCATTTGCAGAATACATGCACCAAAAAAGCTATGTGATGCCAAAACCTGACAAACCAGCAAACTGATCTAATTGCACAGCATCTGAAATTTTGTTATGGTCATTCAGCGAAGTCTGTCATATTTCTTTAATAATTGCCTCCCAGAACTGTTATACAGCAAGCATCCATGAAACCAGTGACCGCAAACATCGTATTGATCTGATCTGAGGCGCACATTATTGTATTCAGTTTCTTCTCCCGCTTTTCTTCATGATGTTTAGCGCCAGTGTATCAGAAAGACACAATTTAGTTCTCTTTGGCTTATATTTACGAATGTCTTTGCAACATTTCTAATTCTATGAAGTTAAATTCGCAACTTCGGATGGAGACCTAGCTGCTGAGTAATTGTTGTTTAGCGCTGCTTGTTTCATGCATGTCTTCATCATGCAATATAGCCTTACTTACTTCTAGTGTTCATTAGGTGTTATATGCAAATATTTGGGCTCTTATTGCTCAATGAACACTTATCTCTGTATGTGGGCTGTGTAATTACCTCTTTTCTTAGTTAAAGAGGCAGTTTTTTCTTGCATGTAGAATTTTGTTTCGTTTTCTGGACGCAGTTGATTTGTTCAGACAATATGAATGATTTTTAGGACTGTGAGCTGACATTTGTTTTTAAATGTTAGAACTTTGGGTTGTAAGACAAAACAAAAGGGGGAAAATCAATTCAGCAGTTAGAAAATTATGCTAATGATTGGTAATTTCCCATCTCATTATAGCAGGGTCTATAAAAAGTATTCACCCCATGGACTTTTTCATCTTTTGTTGTTTTAAAGCACTGAATCACAGTGAACAGATTTTGACAATTAACCATATAGGGCCGGTTTCCCAGATAGGTATTAGATTAAGCTAGGACTAGACCTTTGCTAATTTAGGACAATAAACAGTTTTTAGAAACATGTCTTACAAAAATGCATTATTAAGAGCCTTTTAAAACCAAACAATGACAATAATGTATTTTAAGATATCTCAGTGCAAGCTTTTTCCAGTTTAGGCAGCTCTTAACATTTATTTTAATCTTGGACTAGTCTTAAACCCTGTTTGGGAAACTGCCCCATGAAGTAATTCTTGATTGGTTTGAATAGTTTATGTTTGTGTGGGTTTATGTGGTTTATGAGGACATACATTTGTATAATGACATGGGTATGACATAGATATTACAATGTGTAGGTGTTTTATGAGGACATTTTAGTGTCCCCGTAATTCAAAAGGCTTAAAAAAACATACTAAATGGTGTTTTTTTGAAAATCTAAAAATGCACACAGTTTCCTGTAAGGGGTAGGTTTAGGTGTAGGGTCAGTGTAGGGCAATAGCACATATAGTCTGTACAGTAGAAACACCAGTACACCTATGGAGAGTCCCCATAAATCACAAAAACCAAAGTGTGTGTGTGTAGTTTTGCCTTATTATTATGCATCTTAGTGTTTAATGATGCAGATATGGTCAAACATGTATTTTGAAGGAGTTTAGATTATTAAAAAAAAATTGAATTAAGGGGGGCAATTACTTGGTGTTTAATAACTGTAGTACATTTTGACCAATTTGAAGACACTTTTAATTTTTTCTGTATATCAGTCAAAGAGCGGGAATACTTTGTATAGTTACTGCAGCTCTTAATATAGAAGCTTCTATATCCAGCACTCACTCTCTTTCTGTAGCTCGTGTCTAAAAATAAAATGAAAGTAGACAAATGTTAGGCTGACAAATGTATGCCACAAACCTCTTAGTTAGATCATACCTCAATTTTCATACCTTTTCACCAATGTAACTAGTTTTACTCTGTGGGTAACCGATATGTAGCGATTGTGTGCTGCTGCAAATTTGGAGAAAACACTTTCTTATTTGTGCCTTTTTTTCTCCCTGTAGAGTTTTTCTGGCAGAGCAGTTTGAGTTCCTTCAGCCTCATCTTGACACCATGATGCCTTCAGCCAAGAAGCCCTTCCTTCAGCAATTCTATTCACAGGTCAGTTTCATCCCAGTATTTACCACCATGACCTCTTCAGTTTATCCATTTGAGAGCCTTTTCAGTCTCTCATCTGTCTGATAGACTGTGTAGAGAAAACATTAGCTAAAGAACTAAAAATGATTACTTTAAGCTCTGCTGTGTGAATGATATGGTGTGTTTTAAGACATAAACAACCTAAAAATTAACTGAGGTTTAATATACTACAGTGCCTTGATGAAGTGTATTTAATTTGTGTTCTGTGGGATAGTAACCTTCAAAACAACTAAGACACATACAATCTGTACATTTACTGTAGAATATAAAAATGTGTCTTATTTGACATATTTCAATCATAAGTCTGAAAGTATCATTAAGAAGTAAAGTTATACGGTAGGATTTGGGGATCAGTGTTGGGGAAAGTTACTTTTTAAAATAATGCATTACAATATTGCATTACTCCCAAAATAAGTAACAAATTACATCCTTTACTTTTTTATCTGGGCAGGTATTGCTGTTTGTTTTGTTTTGATTTAAGTAATAATAGTTTGCTTTTGACTGGTTTTATTAATTTTGAGGAAAATTGAATCTGTGCAGGTGAGATGAGTAAATGCATGTTAACATTTAGTCTTGAACTACAGTAAGCGTCATGTTCATACACATAACACCTCAGCACTTATTCCCGATTTCTCTCAACATGGCAACGTCAGAGCTGTCAGTCAATGCATAGGAAACAAAAACTGCCATTACTTGTTTGAAGTAACTTGGATACTTAATTCTAAATTTAGAAAGTAATGTTACTTTACTAGTTATGTAATCAAAAAAATAATAATTTTAAGTAACTCACTTTTAAGTATTTTCTTTGCTCAGTACAAGGCACTGTATGCACAGTATGACTACTTAAAATATTCTGGATATTAAAGAGATGCTAAACTTTGTTTTTCCACTGGGTTATGTGTAGGTTCTCTTAATTGTGACCTTTTCTATGCTGTTTTCTCTATAGACTGTATCTATAGCCAGCGAGCTCCGCAAACCCATTTACTGGATAGTGGCGGCCAAAGCCATAGATTACGAACAGATGCTCTTACTGATGGCAGGAGTGAAATGGGACATTAAAGAGATAATGTCACAGCACAACGTCTATGTGGATGTCCTTTTAAAGGTAATGTGTTTGTGAGGCCGTGCGGTGGATTTTATGTGCAAGAATAATCTTCTTCCTGTTCATTTTCACAGTAGAGGAAAGCAGGTGGGAGTTCACTTGGATGTGCATCAGTAAAGATCAGCCAACCTTTTCTTCATCTACTGTATAGTTTATACTTAGCGATTTCTTTCCTTCTCCATAGTCAATTACAGTATGGCTTGTTGAGTTCTTGCCACTGTAGGAGGGCATTGCTGACATGTCCTATCCACTCATCTGCTGTACTCACCTGACAGGAAGCAGGGTGATCTAAATGTGTGGTGTCAGAATGTGTGTGTCAGAAGGTTATCCAGAGGTCTAAAGTTAAGGTTGACATGCTGTGTTTAACTAAGAGAGACAGGCGACTCCTCAAACACTTTGCAAACACTCACTCAAATGACGGATTTGATTATGGGTTTACCTTACTGATGAGATGAGGAATATCAGTTCCTGGGTGTTAGTGTCTGGAATTATTTCTTTATCTATAGTTTACATTAGTGTTGAAAAAAATAAAGATAACATATCACTTTACTATATTACTCCTATACACACAGTTCAAAAATTATGTTTTACAATTATTTTAAATAAATTTTAAATTTTTCATAAATTGTTTAATTAAATTGTGTTTGTAGTTTAATGAAATCGGTTTTGCAGCACATTACAATGATTTAAGAAGGATGAAGACTGGATTAATGCCTGGAAAATTCAGCTATTCATCATAGAAATACATTTCTTCATAAAACATATTAAAATAGACACGTTATTTCAAATTGTAATAATATTGGACAATATTACAGTTTTTATTGTATTTTCAATCAAATAAATGTAGCTTTGTTGAGTATAAGAGTATAAAAAGGATTTCCAACCCCAAACTCGATTATTAGTGTATATAGGTGTTGTAAAATAATATATAAAATATTAATAAAATACATTTTATATATATATATATATATATATATATACACACACACATGCATGCCTAAAGTCTTAAGTGTTAATTTTCTGAAATTAAGTTTTATACATGATCTGAAAGCTTAATAAATAAGCTTCCCATTAATGTATGATTTGGATGGATGGGGCAATATTTGACCGAAATACAACTATATGAAAATCTGGAATATGAGGGTACAGAAATATCTAAATGCTGAGAAAATCACATTTAAAGCTGTCCAAATAAAGATCATATCAATGCATACTACTAATCAAAAATGAAGTTTCAATATATTTTTGGTAAGAAATTGACTAAATACCTTCATGGACATGATCTTTACTTACTATCCTAAGGATTTTTGGCAAAAAAGGAAGAAAAAAACAAATATATATATATATATATATATATTATTTAGGTTACTTTGAGCTATAATATACTATAATCCGAATGAATTGCAGTGCCAGAGCCAGTAAATTCTCCTTAACTGAAATAAAATCTAAGCGCATAGTCATGTGCAGTGGACCTTGTGTTGTTGAACCTATGCCCACTCACACAGCTGCATGTTTAAAGTGAGATAATTCAGGTTAAGTGCTGCTCCTCTGGGTGCTGCTGTGGAGAGACTTGTGGGATTTGAACTCTTGAATGAAAGCCCAGTACAGCTGTCACTGTCCCCTGTCACCTTGCTATTTCACATGCAGCGCATTAGGAATGCATGAAAATGCCACAACTATTTTATAATATACTTGCCCAATTGTGACTTCAGCTGAAGCAAACAAACAAGTTCATGCCCACAAGGAGCAGGCTTGATTGATATGTTTACACTGAGGTTGCTAGTTAGCTTTCTTCATGCAGATTTGCATTCTTCCTCCCAATTTTTTTTCCTCTTGCCTAATGACTGTGCCTCATGAATTCCTCTGGATTGAAAGATCACAGTATCAATTATTTGTCAGGATCTGAATTATTACAACGGTCAGGCTTTGGGAATCATATGAATTTATGGAGCAAGTTTATCTTAAGTTATCCCATGTCTCAGTTCAGTTTGACTGGACCGAGGGTGTCTCATTCCTTTGCATGTCCACGTCTTTTCTGTAACCTCTGCTCATTAGCCTGTATGAATTTTGCATAGAGTTAGGGAGCGATTTGAATGGCTGGCACATATACTGAGACAAAAAAGCCTCAGAGAGCAGATGGGGGTTTCACAATTGAATTATCTTTTTGGCTTATTTGCTGAGGAAGCATCCTGAAATATGCATAATCATGTGGATTTACATAAGTTCCTGATCAGAGCTGCAAAGTTTTAGTGAGGAATGTAATGGAGCTTGCCTGCTAATGAAGAAATGAGGCTCACCTTTGTGTACCCGAGTGAAGTCGCTGTGGCCGTTTTTCCTGGTGCCATCAGTGTAACCCTGTGCCAAGTCTGTTTGTTGAAGCCAATTTGTCTGGGTTTGCCAAGTTGACTGAATTAATTATGTAACTGTGGAAATACTGCAGTGACTCACACTGACACTTGCTCTATTTACAATTACAAAGAAAATGGCATCCAGGTGCCTGGGCCCATAAAGGATGTTTGCCTATATATGTCACAATTAGCGGCTTGCATTATAGATCAGGAATGCACTGTTATTTGTATACCATGTACTGGGTGAACCACTTTTTTTAATCTTCTATTGGTTAAAGTAAGAGATTTATTTTTTTACAGTAATGAAAATTGCCATAATTTAAATGTTATTTTCAACCTTTATGATTTCTGGGGGAAATTTTAAATAATTCATTTTAACAAAATTCAACCACTTTGACTTGTTTTATGGGGGTAAATAAATGTATATATTTATATATATATATATAAATATATTATTTTTCTTAAAGGGATAGCGCACTAAAAATTTCTTAAAGGGATAGTTCTCCTAAAAATTAGCCCATGATTTACTCGCCCTTAAAGCATCCTAGATTTATGCCTACATTTATTCTTTTAGACTAACACAGTTTTATATATAGATATAATCACAGTGTAAGGTTAGATAAGATTTTTTTTTCTGCTAATGGATTTAAGAGAGTTGATATTGAGGCCATTTGGAGCCAATACTGATGACAGCTCAGAAGTAACATTTCAGTTCTTTAGGATGTGGGTTAAATCTTAGTGTGTGTGTTATCATACAGCATTTTTTTGCACTTCAAGGCTTGTTAGAAATCAAAAACCTTTCTGCTAGCATTGCTTGAATGCTTATCAACATGACTGAGAGCAGATAATCTGATCTATGTTTGCTTTGATTAGTTTCTTGGTATGAACTCTTACACTGTCTCTTGCAGGAACTATAAATTCTAATTACATACTGAGAAACAGTAATCTAGACACCAGCGCTTTTGTGTTCTTCTTAAAACCATATTTCTCAGCTGTAAAATAAACTTGATATTTTAAAAATTAATTCAGAAGATTAAAGGTAGCAAAATAACTCTGACAACTTGCACAGCAGTTTTAGCGCTCTTGGCTTAGTATCAACATTCAAGGTGCGAGCCCACAGTACATGTAGTCCTTGGCTCTCAAACGAGCCATATGTCATTGCGTTAAGAAAGTTATGGGTGGGTTTTCCTGTCAAAAGTGAAAGAGAAATGGGCTTGAACACAGCTGAATCAACACCTCCATGAGCAGCCGGCTTATACAGTGTAGGTTTTTGTACGTGGCACGGCTTTATCGAGACATCTGCACTGCAGAGACAGTTTCTTTGTATAACCTGGATCCTGTAGGTTTGACAACCTGGTCCGCCAATATGGCTGTAGTGAACATTAATAGGCTGATGTTTCCGCTTCTCTGATTCTGTGACTAATTTACACCTTTGTTGGGATTTCTGGACTAAACCACCTCTAGCCCGTTCATGACCTCTCATCCAGATGGTTCCAACACCACCCAATAAGAACACTGTGATTAAGGCAAACCATTAACAGCAAGCACTCCACACAAGGGAGGACCCAACACCAAACGGTTAAGGGTCAATGACAACTAAGAGTGTCCCCTATAGTGCAATCATTTAGCAGTCTAGGTTAAAACAAGTGTTAAGTTTGTTTGCAAATATGGTACATAAATTTTCAATTCAAAATCCTGTGATGTGACTAATTAAGAAGTAATCTATTTCCTTCTTGAGTATACTATCAAATATTTTTTAGAAAGATTTTGAATATTCATTCATAAATAATGTTGTTGAGGCATAATGTTCACTGTGGTGTGTGAGTTTTATTACCCTGACATTATTTTATGAGACGCATTCAAGTCATTCCATGTATGAATTCCATTTGTAGTATTTTCCTTTGTTTTTTTTTTTTTTTAGTATTTAGTTATGAATCATTTTTTATTGTTAATAAATAGATACACTGACCCATATATCATCATGATCTGTTTTCTCTAGGAGTTTGAGAAGTTTAACCAGAGACTGGGAGATGTGTCGAAAATAGTTCGGATTCCTCTGCCTGTGTCCAATGTCTTATGGGAGCACTGCATCCGTCTGGCCAACAGGACGTTAGTGGAGGGGTAAGTGGGCTACCAAGCTGAACCAAATGGGTGTGGGATGTCTATGAGACCACCTGCTCTCAGATAAATCTCCTACCACAGAGTGTTTTTGTTGGAGTACTGGCCATCACAAACCACTCAGCCCTTTCCCAAACAAAGAAAATAGCTTGCAGGAGCATTTGGATCACACACAGGTCCGCTGAGTTCAGCAATGGCCGGAGAACCTCTTTTTACTGTGGCAATACCACTTCACATTGGTGGTATTGATGGTACTAGAATTTTAAGTGCTTTCTGTTTCTTTTTTTTTCTTTATCTATTTATTTCTCCACTTAAAGTTCTCATTTACAAAAAGTATTTACCGCTCAGCTTGTCTAGAAGGTTTTGCCTATATTGTCAAAAATTATATATACTTTATTAAATACGTTACATATTACAACCACAGAATACAGCATTGTCACTGTCTCGCTTAGTATGTTTGCTATTGCACTTTAATTGGTGTGCCAAACACAGCACTTCACTTTCAGGCCAAAGAGCTCAAGTTTAGTCTCATCAGACCACAAAATATTCCTCCAATAGATTTCATGTTGTGTCACATGGCTTCCAGCAAATTCCAGGCTGACTTCATGTTGGCTTGTCTCAAAAGTGACTTTCTTCTGGCTGATCTCCCAAAGAGGCATAAGATGTCAAATGCGCAACACTTGCTGTTGTCTAGACAGTTTTCCCCCTTTCATTCAGACAGCTCTGGAATTCCATGTAGTCGGTCATTTTTCTCACAAATGCCCTTTTTATCCAGTTGCTTGGTTTTGTAAGATGGGCTGACCTTAGAAGTGTTTGGGTTGTGCCACGCTCTTTCCACTTTACTTTAATAGACGTAGGTTAAATGCTTTGTCAGTCTTTTCATAACCATCTACTTTCATCCTAACAGCTTCTTCTTGAAGTTCCTCACTTTAAATCTTCTGACAGAGTCAGTGATATTCATGCTACTAGCAAGCTCAAGTGAACACTAGTGGATGTGGCATGAGTACTATATGAATCTCCTACACTGGTTATGATTGAATTTCTAGAGTAATTAAGTACTCTAAAATACAAGAAAATTTTCTTGTACAACGCCTTTTGATATTCACCTTTAAAGCAAAGATCTGAGAAAACCCAAATGCACTCATTGCCAGATGCTTTTAAACTACAGCTATATGCGTTAAAACAGTCAGCAAATCTGAATGAAAGGTGTAGCTACTCCTGCTCTTTATTCCTCTGCTTAAATTTGTGAATTGTTTTTATGAGCATGAAGAGCTTTTGTGTAGTGCTTTCCCCAGTTTTACCTTTCTCCTGAGGCATGCTCCTGTAGATATTGTAAAAATGCAATAGTTCAGGAAGGATTCATCACATGTCAGTGATGACTTTGTGCCATGAGCAGAATGCCTTTGTAGCTTTCAAATAGCTGAATATATAAATCCATCAATGTTGTTTGATTTCTTAATATTTATTTTTCCTTCTTGTTTCTTCTTGCACCATCTTGGGAACCGGATTATTGTAAATGGGCGACAGGGAAGTCTGCGGTGCGACAAGCATGCATGTCTTCTCCAAAGAGCTGGTTGTCAACCTGTCTTCCATCACTCCTTACCCCAGTATATTATCTTCAGTATGCTGGCAATCTTAAGGCTCACAGACCTGCAGAGAAGCTCTTATATTCTTCACCCCTCAACAATAATGGAGATTTGCTGGAAGCACATTGACATGACCTGACAGGCACCTCTTGACTTCAGAGAGGTTCTTTCTAGTAATGCTTCACTGTAGACATCTGGATTTAGTCACATGTGAGAATAAAATGTCAGAATAATGCATTTCTTTAGTGTGTAATCTATTGATTATTCATTTCTATAGCTCGGGAGTGCATAAAGAAGTAATCACACCCTAAGCAGTGACAAGCAGGCTTTTTTGAAACCGCTGAAAAGCCCAGTGCAAGCTCGCTATAGAGTGCATAGCAACAGCACAGATGGACAGATGAGGAATGATTGTATGTTCCCAGAATATTTAAGAACGCTTCTTCTAAGAGAATCTTCTACAAGCACCTGTATTGTTCATCTGGGCTTCCCCAGGCCGAATGTTTTCTTTGGTCAAAATCCCTATTTGGTGCTTTCCTTAGTTCCTTAGTGTAAAAATCATTGGACGGTAATAATTTATTTTGTCAATTAATTAATCGGATATTAGTGAAAGGTTTAGGGTTTTAGTAACATCATCGTAATCATCTTATTTCAGAAGTAGCTTAGGTCTAGGACTGTGATCGTTTAAAAGGATGTTTTTTGCCAAGACAAAATATATAGTTGATAAGAGCATGGCCCAGCATAGATTGGCAAGCACCTCCTGGCAGGATTCAGCTGTACACCTGCATCATGAGGTCAAGGGCCACTTGTTTGAAAATGGCAGAGGACAATCTTTGAGGGCAGGTTGTTTGAAAAAGGTGTTAAGGAGGCTGTCTGTGTGTAGCAGTTAGTGTCCGCTAGCTCCCTACTTTCTCTGCCTGTGCAGTTTTGTTCAAAACTGAACATTGATTGCAACTGCAGGGAGTTAACACTCTCTGTAATCATCGCATGTTCAGGTAGATAGCATCCACTGCACTTTGTAAGCTTCGAAAATTACTGTTATCCTATAGCTGATTAAATGTTGGGGTAATTCCTGAAACATTGATGATAATAATCAGGAAATGCCCAAAAAGATAAGTTGTTTTACTTAAATTATTTATAAAATAAATAAACCAGTACATTCATTTTAAAATGACAATTAATGATTGAATTTACTGTGGTGTGGTGTAGAGGATTTGTTATAAGTATGATGTTTTGGTATTTGAATCTGAGACCATTTTTACTCATCCACAATGTTTATCTAGAAGCATATTCTCTTCATAAAAAACACTTTATTTTAAAAAACATGTTGTAAGCACATTTTTTATTTCCTTCCAAATTGATGTTGAAAGAAAGAATCTTGAACACTAAATAACCATGTTTCTAAAGGATGATATGACTCTGATATCTGATCAAACTAAGGCTGCTGATAATTCAGCTATGTCATTACAGAGATCAATTATTTTCAATAATATTTCAAAATATTACTCTATATCTCAATATTCTCTAGAACACCAAATTTTTGAACTGTGACATTTATATGCACAACTAAAAAATATGTAACTTTTAAAGTACCATTATGTGTAATTAAGGTGAAGAGACAAATTTCCCAGAAATCTTAATCTTAAATCTTAAATCTAAATGGCCCATTAGCTAATTCATCCTAGCAACAACTTAAATGATACCCATTTCAGCGGCTCTTTTTACAAGTAGTCTTTGCCACAGCAGGGCTGAGTAGCATCCCAAATCACTGCCGGCCATCAAACAGAACGTGACAAGGAGGAGGAAGGAGGCAGGGAAACAGAGGATATATTGGCAGACTGGATATACTCAATAGGCCGAGCGATATCTTTCCCCTCACAGAAAGTAATTATACCTCTGTCAGCCAAAAAGCTAACAGGGGTGTCAACAGCACTGAACTCTGCATGGATGCTTGTTTGCCTTGGATGCAGCTACACTATAAATCGATGCTTTGGTTGTGTTGAATGGTTAGGGATCAGGACAGCAAACGGAGTTCCACAAGCTGTACAAATCAAAAGGTGTCAAACTGAACAAATGGCAAATTTGACCAAAAATGGCCCTCAGCATTTGGTGTCTCTTAGCAGTCAAAGGCTGAGTTGTCTTTTGGCTTAAATGCAATATCCACAGTCTGTCTCTATTAATAATATTTAAGCTGAAAACCGGATATGTGGAGCATCTATGCAGATTTATTATGCTATGAGATCCCACTTTATATTGTGCCTCTAATACCTGTGTACTTACTGCGTACACATCTAGTTACTATGGTTGTTTAAGTACACATTGGTGCATACTGTACAGTAGTATCTACAGCTGTAATATTTCTGTAACTACACACATTTGACAACCATGTCCCATTTGTACTCACACATACCATTCAGTGGATCGTTGCATATGTGTAGTTATATAAAGATTAGAGCTGTAGATACTATGTATCAATGTGTACTTACAGTGTGGTTACATACTACGTACACATCTAGTTACTCTGTAAATACACAGGCATTAGAAACACAGAATATAAAGTGGGACCATCTATGTATTGATACATTCTTATTGGCATTCCATTAACATTGAGCTGGCCAAGTGGTTAGCGAGGTTCCAGGTTCAATCAGTGGTAGGGCATAATGTTAAATGTAACCTATAGAGTTGCGAGCAAGACACTTAACCTGAGTTTCCTGCAGGGGACTGTATCTACAATTAATGAAGCATAAACTGTCAACAGTTATTGAATGCCCTTTATCTGTTTGATGCGCACTCACCTCTGATCTCCTTCTCTCCCTGCCAGCTATGCAAATGTGAAGAAATGCAGTAATGAAGGACGTGCGCTGATGCAGCTGGACTTCCAGCAGTTCCTGATGAAGCTGGAGAAGCTCACCGACCTCAGACCAATTCCAGACAAGGAGTTCGTAGAGACCTACATCAAGGCATACTATCTTACTGAGAACGACATGGAGCAGTTCATCAAGAACCACAGGGTAAGATGGCTTACACTTGACAGAACGACATACGCAGGTTGTTAAAAGGTGCTAAATATGTATATTGGTGTTGAAAAGGCTAAAAAGAGTTCATTCCTACGATCGAAACATATAAAGTCAAGTAAAAACGCATCAAAGCAATAGCAAAGAATATGAAATATTATGTTATACAGTATAAAGAGAGAAAGATGGGTATAATTTATCTTAAATTGATTTATCTAAACTGTAAATTTTAAATGTAAATTCGTATTATTATAAAAAGTGAATACAGTATAAATAACACATTAAAGTGCCAATGACAAATAGTGAGGAGGTGTACCATTGTATCTGTATTCATTCTATTGAATATTTAAAATATGACTTTATTGTTTAAAAATATATGCACCAATGCATAATAACAAACTATATGTGTCTCCCTATATGTAGTTTAAGTTAGTGATGGTGATAATGTAAAAATAATAATAATTTTGAATTGATTCTTTAAAGGAAATTATCTTATTCACAGAAAGGATTCTTATCAAATCTGGCAACATTTGTTCCTGTCTTACAACTTTAGTTTGTGCAAATGACGACATCTCAAAGCCGTCGCACAAATGGTTCTATATATCATTCAGCGCTAATTGATTCCTATGTAAATGTTAAGAGAAAGCCCTCTGATGCTGATTAATAAAGCATGTCATGCAAGGCAGTCTTAAACTCCTCGTTAAAATGACGTAAGGAATCTCTAGTAAAGATTTATCACAAGGTCGTATGTTATGTTATGTTTTTATGTTTGACCAGGAGTACTCTATGAAGCAGCTGACTAACCTGGTCAACGTCTGCCTTGGCTCCCACATCAACAAGAAAGCACGACAGAAACTCCTCGCAGCTATTGATGACATTGACCGGCCCAAAAGATAGATAAATGCCACCAAGCTTCACAGAAAAAACCACACACATCTTCACTGTTACTTGCCCAGCATCTATTATCGTGCACGGTCTGCTTTTTTTTTTTAACCTTGTAAACGGTTGCTGTTTCTGTTTCCATTTTATTATGAATGTAAGCAGGACATGCTCTGACTACACATAAAGCGGTCATTTAAAGGCCTGTAAAGGATAGTGGATAATGAAGGTGTTATCAGTAACACAAATGAATGACTCATGCACCATGAAACGGTAATTTAAACATAGCTATGGCTAAGCAACTATATTCTTCTGCCATATTTCCCATTTTGAGGAATTTGTGCTGAATCTGCATTTTTAAAATAATACCAGGAGTCCCATCTAACACACTGAGACACTTATTCTTTACACAAAAAGCATGTGCGTTCCTATCATTTTGCTAGCTGTGCGTCACTGGTCTCGCCCTGTTACAGATTCTAGAGACGTATTGTAGTGTTGTTGTCGTTTATCATGAAACACATTTGTGCAGGAATGTGATTACTTATATGTTAATAGTAATAATAGAGCAAGACTCTAAAAAAAGACCTGAAACCTTCCTGTTAGAAAGTGATAAAGCTATTTATTTCGCATACCGTACGTCTGAAATGCAGAGAAACTGTATTTCTCCTGCTGAAATGTTGCTTTGTTTGTGGTTACTAAATTGTGTAATACTATTCGGCTGTACTGAGTTGAAGGCAAGGTCGTACAATAAATACGCTAACATTTTTATCGTGCATATGATCATTTTTTGTGTGTGCGGTATGAAACTATCACAATACGCCAATGTTTTCAGTCCAGTTGTAGAGATATGAATACATTTTGATGTTCAAGTTGTAAAACAAAACACTTTGGCTGATCGTAAGCTGTGGAACTGAAAAATGAAGTCTCTGATCCGAATCCCTGAACATGCCTCTGTTTCCCTCTCTAGCTTTTAGAAGTTAGCGTAGGACTGGACTCTCCCTCTGGACTTCTCGTAACGCAGTCAGCAGAAGAAAAACTCGCCGCCGTTAATAGAACCTGCTTGGATATTTTAGAGCAACCTTGCTGTGTTGTTTTGTTAGTGTTTTTTAATCCCGAGTACACCACATGCTCCACTTCAGTAGAAGCTCACTGATCAGCAGTAATCAGCACACATTACAAATCCTGAATTTTTATTTATTATGAAAGTATGAACTTTCCACAGTGACACATTACCCTTCAGGTATGTTTTTTTTTTTCCCATGCGCTGTTTAGTTCCCTTTAATCCTCTATAGGAAGTGCAGCTTCAGCACTAATTAATTTGCTTCTCTTGCTCCTGTTGTGCTGCACTTTAAATAGCCTGCTTGGGATGGAGAGTATGTATTGATTTGGCCATGACTCATTGTGAGTGGGAGGCATTTTTATGGTTTTTTAATGGCCAGCAGGGGGGCCGTCTGGAAACCATTGTGTTCAGAAACATCAGAGGACCACCTGAGAGAACATCCTCTCTCACACTTTCAGAAGCATGCATAGCACTTTATCATTCACTGAAATATGAAAATATGACGCCAGAGAATTTCTCCTATGAACTGGTAACACTCATTTATAGTGCATGAATGTTATTTTATTTGATTTTACTAATAAAATAAAATTAACTATCCGATCTGCTTGAAAGTTTGAAAACAAGGTTATCTCTTTCCTCACATTGTCAAAAAATAGCTCTTATTTATCAAATCAAACCAATTCAGCTATTTCATAATGCAAACATGTAAAAGTTAACTGCTTGTTGTAAACCAACCCATATCAGCATGACTACCTGCTTCAGGTTCTGAAATATTTTCACACACTAAAAATATAACCTATCACAAGAACAACACCACCACATTTGCATGTATTGTATAATAAATGCAATTTATCTGCTTTCTAACATCTGTTTGTATACTTAATTATGGTTGGTCTTTTTCCTTGCATATATTTAAGCATCTATAGCTGCCAGAATCAACATCAAACACCTAATGTTACCTAAAAACCCAGTGCTGTTTTTTCTGCCTTTCAAGCATAGGGAATGCAAATATACAATTTCAGTTTTTCTTTTTTTAAAAATCTGCAAAAATGTCAACAATTCTGTGTTTTTCTGTGAATATGGGGTGCTGAGTGTACATTAATGAGGGGAAAAATGAACTTAAATGATTTTAGCAAATAGCTGCAATATAACAAAGAGTGAAGCATTTAAGGGGGTCTGAATACTTTCCGTACCCACTGTAGTTGTAAGTGTTCACAATAATGGAATAGATTTGGACACATTTTGTAAACCCATCTCTGTTAATGGATGTCATAAAGTAAGTATGCTGTCTGCTTTGCTTAAAACTGAGTTTGGACTTCATGCTGTTTTATCAGGAGGTTTTTTTTCACACAGTTCTGGGTATATTCTGTAGCGTTTCATTACTGTCATGGCTGGTGTACTGCAATTCCTCCACGGTGAAGCTGCTTGAATCACACACACCGCTCAGGCATGTGCTCCTGATCAAGGTTGACTTTTTCCACACTTGTTTATTTTAGATATCTATGCTTCACTGGTTGTTGGTATACTTTATCAGCACCATCAATTTTTGAGTACATGACCAAATATTGGCATTGGAGATGAACATGAATATTTCCATCAAGTTAGATGGGGATTATAAATCACTCAAACCCCTTTATCTACTGTATACTCTATTATTATTTAATATTATTTGAGGTTACTGTTAACTTTTAAAGGGATAGTTCATTCAAAAATAGAACTTTTGTCATAATTTACTGAACTACCTTTTTTTTTTCCTGTTGAACTAAAAAGATGATATTTTGAAGAAAGTCGGTATCCAAACAATTTACTGCAACTGACTTTCATAACAAAGATTTCTTTTACTCTTTACTTCTTTTTTGGTGAATATCCCTTTAAGGCCTTGTCTTCACCAATATGTTTTCTTTTGAAAGCGTATCCTTTTCTCTCAATTTTGGCCTTCTGTCGACAATGAGATGGTGCTTTTGAAAAAGCTCTCTGAAGTGGACACAGTTTAATTGTATTACACATTTGTGCAGTGAATTTAGCATCTTGCTACATTTTAGTGTGGATGAAAACGTTTTAGAAAATGCTTAAAAAGGCAATTGTGGATTGAGAGCGCTTTGAAATTAAAATGGCATTTTCAGATGTATCCAGAATAATGTAGACAGCCTACGTATGGATCTGGACTTTTATTTAGTAATAGTAAACCTTTAGAAACAGTAGACCTTCTGAGTACCATTGGGACGCTCATTTCTACATACTATGATTTGGGGAACATAATAAAAATGTTTAATAGGATTTAGGATGGATAGCAAGCAAATTGGGATGTAGCAAATATTTTCAGACAATAAACTTGTGCTTTAATATACTCCATCTTTATGTTTGCTTCAAGTAATCTTCAATTTTCTTAAACTGCGGGGCTCCGAGGACCTCAGATCTGTCTGTACTTTGTCCAAAGCCACGAAAGGTTAATTAGGGAAAAACCATCAGTAAGGATCAATAGGCTTAATATTAATTAGCACATTGTCACATTGACTAATTACCCTGAAGTCTTGTCATTTTTCTGATTGTCATGTTTTTCCTAATTGACCTTTACAGATCAACAGCTTTATAGCGTTGAACCCAATCTCCTCTGACATTGTAAATGATTTCATAGCACAGTTACTCATTTATTAGCTGTGACATTTTCGTGATGGTCACATCAGCCGTTCTTCAGCTCTAGTGATGCTGCTCTGTCACTCAGCGAAGCTTCTTTTTTTCATATTGAGACATCTGAGGTGACAGACTCTGTTATATATGGTATGATCACATGCGTTTAGATGAGCGGTCTGGGAATTCATGCCAGGACTTATTCAGTCTTATTGGTCCCATGGTGAAAGCCACATTCTTGCAGCTGGATTTATATCCCCTACACAGGTGTAGTGAGACATTTTCCGAGCGTTGTCTTCCTTCTCAATCCATCTCTCTGTAAACAAAGAACACAGGAAAATGTGAGCACTGAGAGCCCAGAAGGATCTGTGCAGGTTGCCCTGACAACACCCCCATCATTCTGTTTCAGTAGCATCTCACCATGGTAGCAAGATTATGGGCTAGACAGACTCCGCCAATTGTTTTTTTTTGTTTGTTTTTTTTTACATTTGTGGGTCAGTGAGTTGGATTGCTTCTGTTTACATGCTCATTTCTACTTCCTCAATACACTTGTATCATCTAAAAAATCATCTGCACCAGGACTTGGGCAACTTCAATCCTGTAGAGTTTAGCTCCAACCCTAGTCAAACACACCCAGCCCTGATCTACACTATCAAACTATTATTTGGGGTTCTTAAAGAACATTTGAATAATCCAAGGCTGTGTACATTAATACAGATACAATTGCAAATTTTTATTGACATTTCTGTATTTTGGTAGTTGTTACGTATAGGTTTTGGGTACGATGTAGAATATGGACAAGTAGAATATGTTTTAAATACAATAGGCACGCTAATAAGCAAATAGTAAGAACTGGTCCCTCTTCTCTAAAGTGTTACCAAGGATTCTTTCAAAAACTGTTTACTAAAAGGTTTTTGTTATTTTTATGGCATCACTATGTAAACACCCTTTCTGAAACCTTAGATTGAATGTACAACCTTCATGAAACTGCCATTTTTAAATGTATCCAGATTATTGTAGAAATGGCCATGAAGAATTCTTCACAGATCAATCAGAACCAATAAAGATCTTTATTTTGTGGAGAAACTTGATCTTTTTGTGATGAGTATTTGCTGATGCATGTGGTTTTGACAGGAGTAAATCTGTCTCTAGACATTAAACGGTACATTGGCAGCATATGAACACAACTCAATATTTTGAGCAAAGTTAGATCAGCCAGTTCTGTAGGTAGCTAGTAATAATCTAGAATTCAGGCCTTGAGCATAATATGAGATGGCAGGTTGAAAGAGTATTTATTGTGCAGTCAGTTTGTCTTATTGATTCAGCGCTGCCTTTAATTGGTCTGTCTTTGGGGAAAAAGAAGCGGTTGGTCGATAGAAGTGAAAGAGCTGCAAAACATTTGCTTACATGGATATTTATATAAAATAACATCCGAATGCTACAAGTTTGTGAATGAAAAAGCCTACCAAAAGTAGGCTGGCAAGCTTAATTTAAAGTCAGCAGTGTATAACTACAGCTCTCACTTTCTTTTAAAAGAGCGTTTAATTGAAATACATCCTGTTTTATCTACTTTTTTTGTGCTTGGTAAACCCCATTTAGGATTTAATTGTGTGTTATGATTTTTATGAAGACATTTGCAGTATTATTCTGATCATACTGTGAGACTTAAGCTTTATGAGGCTGAAGGAATGGATATGATTGTTCTGCTACATAAAGCCTGAGCTCTGTAATGTAAGAGAGTAACAAATCTCACAGCTAGCAGTCTTCCTGCCAGATTAATGCCGTTTGGATGCAACACATTTTTGGATTTGTCTTCAGTGTGAGTTGTAGCTATACTTGAAAAGAAATTACATGAGTCATTCCATCAAAGGATAGCCATTTGTATCCACAACATAAAACAGAAATCTGCTATTATTGTGGAAGCTAAAACAGATTAATTCCAAATTAAATGTAGGCTATAGATAGATAAATAGAGATACATGCAGATTTCTTTAAAATGTTATGTAGATATATATATATATATAGCCTATACATGTATTATTTTGTTGTGTTTTTTCCCCATGCTTGAACAGAAAACAGTGTTTGGTTTTCAGCTTTAACTTTTCATGACTATTTGTGACCCTGCACCACAAAACCAGTCTTAAGTCACTGGGGTATATTTGTAGCAATAGCCAAAAGTACATTGTATGGGTCAAAATGATTGATTTTTCTTTTTTGCCAAAATCCAGTAAGTAAAGATCATGTTCCATGAAGGTATTTAGTCAATTTCTTACCAAAAATATATTAAAACTTGTTTGACTAGTGAAATGCACTGATAAGATCTTCATTTGGACAACTTTAAAGGTGAACTTTAAAGCATTTAGATTGTTCTGTGCCCTCAGATTCCAGATTTGCATGTAGTTATATTTCATATATCAAATATTGCCCCATCCATCCAAATCATACATCAATGGGAAGCTTATTTTTTAAGCTTTCAGATCATGTATAAAACTTAATTTCTGAAAATTTACGACTGGTTTTGTTGTCTAGGGTCACATTTATTAATATTAGTTGCTAATGAGTCATAACCTTGATAACAGGGACACAATATCACCAAAATATATGTATATTTTTTTTTGCTTAAAATGGCACAGTACAGTTTATTAACTTTTAAATAGACATTTTTTCTTTCCAAAGTAAAGAAATTTTGAAATGACGTCAAATATTGTTTTGTATTAAATAATTTAGCTTAAAATTGCATAATGCAGTATAAAAGAATTGCCTTATTTTTTATGAAATGTTTAAAATATTTGTAAAAATTACAAAGTGAAAAATGCAATCAATTCATAAAATTACTTGTCTGCTTTCAAGTCACCCTTTTATATATTTATGTATATAGTGCTTTTAACAATGCAGATTTTGTCAAAGCACTTAAAAATATCAAATAAGAGAACAGTCTTTACTTTAACTTTTCAGTTAAAGGCATTTCATTATTGAGTTCAGAGACGTCACTGTCCAGCTCAGTTCAGTTTAACTAGTATCTGTGCAATCAAATCCAAAATAATCACTGGAGTGCTTTCAGTGATCGGAATTAAGGAGAATGCAACTAATTTGTCATCACCAAAGAACCTCTATATATTAATTCAACAGAAAAAAGAATAACCTGGCAATGTATTTCATGAGTTTCAAAAGTCCAGAGTTTGCTGAGAGAATTATGCAAGCATTGAAGGAGTGTCCGTGACAGAGGGAGCAGCTCAGTTTGTGAGACATGCGCTGACTGATCGGTGGCAGCGGTGATGAACCTCAGGTGCACCTCATCCTGAGCTGAACTCTGTTCTCACATCCCTCCTCTTGGCCACGCGCTCTGGTTCTGTGCCTGGACGTGGGCCGAGGTGAGGCTGATTGAAGGATTGGCAGATCCCCAGGTTCTATGAGTCAACTGCAACTTCATAATGATGCATATGATTTGGAAACTACATTTTACGTTGCCTGAAGGAAATACTACAGTTTGTTTTGCAGCAGAGGTTTAAAGTTTTAGGTAAATACGCACTGACTGCTGTATTGAATGCAATTTTTCTGATGTGCATCTTGTTTGCAATCGGTTGCACGCTTCTCAATACATATGCTGTGTCTAATACCTAAAGCAGTCTGTGTGCATCAGACATGCTTTCAGATCATCATTGTGGCATGTTTAATCATCTAGAACACATTCAAGAGCGCTTGGAACTTCAGAAAAATAAAGCCTTTATGTTCTTCTTTTTGCATCTGTTCAAGTGTTAACATAACCAAGCAAAAATGTAGTGAGTTCAGTGCTTAGAAGAAATGCATTTGTGCATTTAAAATGAATGTGCATGCTTCTTTATTTTTTACTTTCCTTCACCACCAGGATGATATATTAGAGATCTTCAAAAAATGGCCACTGTCTCAATACAATATGCAATACAACAATGAACTTTTTTTTTTTGTCTGGAAATTGTGTTTGAAAGACATGCTGTGGTGTTTTAGCACTTTAAGACAGCATGTTGTGGTAATTGTGAATTTTAGAGCTCTGTTATAAATGTTCAAGTGAGTAACATTATTATTTTATTATTCATATTATTCATGTAAACACTTGACTCAGCATTAAACCAAGGACCAGATCATAAAATGGCTTTGAACATCGTTATTGGGGGGGGGGGGTAAAATCTCAGGAATTCATTCAGGAAGAAAAAAACTGACAGCTGTTTTATACATGACAGCATTCATAACGCACTTTATTTGTTTCCATAAAATGTATGACATGTCCAGAGTTCAATGATTATTTGGCAAAATTGAGGATTTATCCATTTTATGTTTTTTGGCTGTAGTCAGTTCTTGTTCATCCTGTGTGTTTGTTCTTCAAATGTAGATTCAGGACAGATGAAGATCCCCTGATGAATGTAACAGATGCATAAACACATGCATATGTTCTGCCAAACAAAACCTTCACTTCTGAAATTAATCCCTTTTAAAGAACCTTCTAATAATCTGAAGAATGAAGAAGCTTTTTTGCAATGCTGTGGATGTTACAGGTTCTTCCTAAATTTGTAGGGATTTATTTCATATTTTTCATATGTTCAAATCACATTAGGACAGCAACTGACATTTGGTTGTCAAATGTACTGGCATGATCAGAGGTCATGTGTTATTGAACGAGGCTCATGGGAATGGCGTGCCGATTCCTGCTTAAATGCTCTGAGTAAGAGGTCACTTGGATCTTCTCCAGGGCCATGGCCAAGAAATTTGGCACTGGTGCGTATCCTTCTCCACCCATCAGCTATTCATCCTGCTCTATTCTTCTTTCCCACTGTCCTGCGTGTGATTTCTTACACAGTGACCTCTGCTGAAAGAAAGAGGAGGTAGACATGGGGAGAAAATAAAGGTCAGGTTTTGTGGGATTTCTGTGAAGTGCCAATAGAGAGTTTCCTTCTATTTGTATAATCACGATTATGTTTTTTCTGCCTAATGGGTTTTCATCAAAGCCGATGCAGACGATGCTTTGTGCTCCCAGGAGACGTGATCAAAGCGCAGGGGCTTAGGCCAACTTACTATTCTACTCATCTAGACCTCAGACAGACAGTTTAAACGCTCAATCTCAGCTTCATCATGAAACTCATTATCAGAAAAAAATAAATGCATAGTTTAAAGGTTCAGTAAATGTAAAAAAAAAAAACAAAACACTTTACAAATAGAATACAATTAACTAGTTGCTTATTAACTTTATTATTGCACATTTGCTATTTATTAGTATTTATCAACCACTACAGAATAATGCCTTTCTGCATGACCATAATTTATATCCCTTAACCTTACCCCACCTAAACCTAACAACTACCTTATTAACTATTAATAAGCAGCGAATTTGGTGTTTATTTAGGCAAAAGTCAAAGTTTATAGTTTGTCAATAGTAAGAATATACCCCCAAGCTGAAGTGTGAAGAACAAATTGTTTTAATAGTAATATTATAATATAGTAAATTATGACTGTTTGAAATAACTATTTACTAACTCTGTAAAAATATTTGGTCCCACTTTATATTAAGTGTCCCTAATACCTGTGTACTTCCACAGTAACTAGATGTGTATCTAGTATGCACGCACAGTGTAAGTACACACCGGTACGTCTACAGCTGTAATATTTCTGTAACTACACACATGTAACAACCCTCAGAATGATGTGTGTAAGTACAAATGTGTAACAGGACTAACAGCACTTTTTAGTAAATAAAGTGTTACACTTTATAGACAAAGAGACGTGGTTGGTGTCCAGAATGTTACACGTTATATTAAGTGGGCAGTTCCTGAGGAGTTACCATGTATATACATTGTTATTACAGAGGTGCACCAACTCCATCCACTTTACATATGCCTAAAACTACCCAACTACACCCCTGATCACCCCCTGTTCCAGTTACTACATACTGTTATACATACTGCTGTTACAAAACGTAATTCCTGTTACACGACTACTTAGTGAAGTAAAAAAAGTGTTGTTACCAATGTCCTGTTACACGTTTGTACTTACACATACCATTCTGAGGGTTGTAACGTGTGTAGTTACAGAAATATTACAGCTGTAGATACTATGTAGCAATGTGTACTGACACTGTGGTTACACACTAGATACACATCTAGTTACTATGGAAGTACGCAGGTATTAGGGACACTTAATATACAGTGGGACCAAATAGGGCAGCCATAAAATAAAAGAAGAAAAAGGGACTCTTAATACTGTGCATGGCTGATTCTTTGACAAGCAGAGTTTGAATAATGGAGCGTTTATATCAAATAAAGAATTCTGACATTAGTTTTTTATTATTAATTTAATGGATCTTATGTGAATAATTCAATCAATTTCAATTAAAAGACTAAAGATTTCTCAGTAAATCCATACTTTTGGAGACGTTGCCACATTTCTTCTGGATTGAGACTGTCTCAGTTTGTTCTGTTACTTCATGTCATTCCAGACAGACTGGATGATGATCAGATCACTGTGTGTGGAGCACTGGGTGTTGTCAGACTCCTTGTTCAGACAATAATCTCACTGCATTATTACAATTAATGACAAAAATATTGTTTGGAAATGTAAACTAATATTTCCAAACTGACTTAAAACCATTTTTTTTTGTTGGTGAAAACACTAGTGGCCTGTGACTTTTGCACAGTAAAAAAGTCCTCCTGTTCAATGTGAAGTCTCCATCAACTCTTTTCTATAGTTTTTTTATATCTAATCTTTCACCAACATTAAATATATATATATACTATTTTCAACAGGACTTTCTAGAGAACAGTGTGTTTAGCAAGTCCCACAGTCATTGTTAATGAAGTCTGCCTTTAGAAAATCACTGTACTTCATAATGGCACAGAAGGATGTTTTGGAAAAAGGCTATTAGTTTCTTCTCAAACTTTTCTTAGCCATTGTTTCCATTTTGCTTGCATATTAATAGAAGTAGATGTGGGTGATAATTGATACTTTACGGAAAGCTCTACCATGCAGTATGAATGCAGAGACCTGTCAACTGCATTCAGATGAAGTCTTAGGACTGAGGAACTCATCATGGAAAAAAATGGAAATTTACCTCACATGCCATTCAAATATATTCATATTCACAGTTTGTATTTCTTAAAGAACATCCTTGGAAACATTTACAGAATTTCCGGTCTGCTGGTGTGTGTGTGTGTGCCTGTGTGTTAACAAACTGATTGTTTTTAATGAATCTGTCACTCTGACTTTATAGAGCTGAAGATCTTCCCCTCATGCCTTCAGGCTATAATGGCCTCAGGGTAAGACGTAAAACAAAGCTTAAAGTCTCCCACAGAAACACTCAGCAAGACACCATAGGTAACCAGCAAAGACTAACCCTCTCAAATGTTTACATATCCTATTTGCAGAACAGACTATTAATTAGCTTGGTTTAGCACCATTAATCACACGAGGACTCAGTAAATACAAATTACCAGCGAGGTCTCCAGTTTAATCCTTCTTGACACAAACATCATTAAACTTTCACATTAATGGCAAGTTTTGGTCATTCAGAAATGTTCCCAGCCCATTTTTCCACTAATATACATAATTTTCAAACTCTTGTTGAACTTTACCAAAAAAATTGTTTGGATAAAAAATGAGTCATATAGAGATTTAGCTATTTTTGTAATACAGACAATCTACTGAACTTTAATAGAGCAGGTCATAATTATGTTATCGTATTAGTAGAAACTTTTTCCAGATTTCACAGTGACAAATATTTATTATAATGAGAAAGAAACAGACCGAAAGATACTTGTTTCTTCTTGCTGCAGCAGGACCTCTGGGGGTCTCCTCTCTTAGCTATTATGCACAAATGGCTTATGGAAATCATTTATTGAGAATGATAATTGTATATCTGTGTTCTTCCAGCTGTACTGAGTGATTCTCTTTCATATATCCCATTGGTCTCGCAGATTGCAGTTATTATGTCATGATGCAATCAGTAGTGTTTGTGATGGATTTCAATCCACTGTCATTGTCTTCAACACAAAAAGATGAAAGGGATTCAAAAGCCTGGAGAAAGGCAGAATCAAAGGCTCACAAATGTCAAGGTACGTATGGTGTTTTATGTGTGTGTGCGATTACCACTTCCACCGACGAGAGTAAATATAAATCTCACAGTGGTGCGTGACGTGACATAAACAGAGATTGGTGATTGTTCAGAGCTAGATGTGTGATACATTGAAAGAGAAGTCAGCACGTATGCCTGAAGGAATATTCCAGGTTCAGTACAAGTTGAACTCCGCATAATGTTGATTAGTATATATATGAAAATTGACATGTCTTTGCTTTTCTTTTTAAAAAATACAACAATAATCTGAAGGCACCTAGAATAGAAGTCAATTCTTTCTAAGTACTCACTGTCTTGATAATAGGGGTCTTATGATGCGATTTCAAATTTTCCTTTCTCTTTGGAGAGTTACAACCTCTTGGTGCATAAAGAAGATTGGTTTCAAGTTTAAAAGATGAAAGTAGTGTTGTCACAGTACCAAAATGTCAGTATTCGGTACCAATACTAGTGAACATCCACCAATTTCGGTACCAAAGCAAAACACAAAAACACTTTTATATAAGAGGACTTTTATTTAATCAAACAGCGCAAACT
>JAUMHI010000064.1:10230542-10245433 GCA_032359435.1 Enteromius unitaeniatus
TGTTCCAGTTACTACATACTGTTATACATACTGCTGTTACAAAACGTAATTCCTGTTACACGACTACTTAGTGAAGTGAAAAAAGTGTCCTGTTACACGTTTGTACTTACACACACCATTCTGAGGTTTGTAACGTGTGTAGTTACAGAAATATTACAGCTGTAGATGCTATGTAGCAATGTGTACTGACACTGTGGTTACACACTAGATATACATCTAGTTACTATGGATGTACACGGGTATTAGGGACACAATATAAAGTGGGACCTTAGATCGTGTTCAGCACATTTACAGAGGAATGACTCCAAAAACCTGGAGAGTAGCCTGTGTTAGCTGTGCACAGAGACTATGGGGCAATTCTAACTGTCTGGCGCTTCTGACTCACAACCTTTAAGTAAGTTACGTTTTCTTATTAAAAGAATATGTTACTTGATATTCAAACGAGAGTTTTGTGCTGTGAAGGGTAGTGCAGGCATGGTATTATGTTTACGAGGTGCAATGCAACACAGTGCATAAAAAGACAGTACTACGTCATGATAAGCTGTAATTATGTTTCCACTGGATGCAACAAATGTCTTGTTTGTAATATGGTTTATTGTTTTGGTGTCATAGCGCCAGTACATGGCATCACGTTATGGTAAAAGGCGTAACATTTCCACCACATGGAGGTATTTGGCCAATCATAACGCACTGGATAGCTGGGCATTTAGAGCATACCTCGCTTTTTTAGAATGATGAGTTTTGTGCAAATCGACCCGTTTCAGGAGGTGGGGCTTAGAGGAGAAACATAATTTTACAGTATGTGGAAAATAGTGTTTTTTGCACCTTAAACCACATAAACACAGTGCATTACACCAAAAACACAAAATAGTTATTTTTAGAACCATCATATGACCTCTTTTTAAATTATGTGTGAACATGATTTAGGCAAAGAAATGACCTTTTCTGTGTTAATTACAGTGTAACCAAATTTAATACTCTGTTGCCCTCTCATCAGATTTAAATCCGATCTAATGGTCATTAAACACTTACTGTAAGCTAATTTTTCTAACAGAACAGTTAATGTAAGAGCTTATATAAAAAGAATATATCTGCTTTCAAGTCATCCAAAAATGGGCCCACTTCCATTGTTAATACCTCACTGTAACCTCAATATTAGCCTTTTTTTTTTTTTAGTAAAACAAGGGATGAGTTTAAATTATTTTTGAAGTAATGAACATGATGCTACAAATTATTCCAACTGTACTTATATTCTTTTCCCCCCTCAATTTCCAAAAACAATAATATGCAAATTTGGTCAAAGAAACCAAGCAAAAAAGAAAGCAAATATCAAAGTGCCAATATTGTGAGTCAACCACGATAACCATAAATCAACAACGAGAGACCACAGCATTTTCATAAATATATATCTGATTGATATTCCTGAACAAAACAACATCACTAGACTTTCATCTCTAGATCAATAACAAATGAAACTCTGGAAGAAAATAATTGATTAGAAAGAAAAATGATTTTCAGGACGAAACTTGAGATATATTCACAGTGTCTGTTTATGGACAACATAATCGATTAAGTACAAAACCTTTATACGTACAAATCAAATGAACTAATTGCATTTTGTGACTCAAGATGAAAAATGCAATCAGATGTTCATAGTTTCTTTGTACCTAATTATCATTCAGATTTTAAATAATGTATCAGATCAATTTGATCAGAAGAGTAACAGTTTACAACCTCTACAGATTAAAATATTAGCTTGTGTAGTTAAATCCAATTATATACACCAAATTCATCACAAATGATGCTACTGAATACAGGAAGGTCAAATATTTTATATTTATGGCATGTTTATGGCAAGTTCTTCATAAATCCCACATTTGTATTTAAAAAAAACCTGCAATGCCTTGATAATCATATGTTTTGTTGAATGTTGTTGTACTTTATCCTTTTTTACAGTTATTTTAAGTCCCATTAAGAAGATTTCTCACAATCCAAAAAATGTTAACGATGGAACATTAAAACCAAGTATGTTTATCCAAATCAGTTTATGTGTGTTTATGGAGAGCACATGCTCAACAAAGGACATTTGTCAGTCCTGCACCTGTAGAGAATGATGGTTATTGGATGTGACACCGGCTAAGCCAGAAATATCCTCAACTGCTGTCTGAGCTTCTACACCCTCAGGCCAGATCAAACCACATCTTAGTCACAAAAGTCAATTACACTGAATGTGATTAGATATGAAGTTAAACCTTTAAACTGAAATGCCAAACGAAGATGCCTGCTCTTACTGGGAATAAGACATACGCTTTAGAGTATTTCGATTTAGAGATGAGTGAGATTAATTTATGCTTTCAATAGCAAAAAATGTTTGGGATATGTGCTTGAGGTTATATATTCATATGCAAAAATATAAGCAAAATACAAACAGGGTCACATAAAAAACTTATCTTTAAACCTTATTTTATGTACAATGTAGAGGCAGAGTTTGTACACATGGACACAATTACAAAGAGGCGTAAGACTTCCAAAATAAAAATATTATATATATATATATATATATATATATTTTTTTTTTCTTTCTGAAAGCACAATAGTTTTCAGTGACACTTTAAAAACATGGCAAGAAATGTAACTTTTTGACTTCAAACTTAAAACTGTAGCTCAAACAAGCTTAATGACTGGCTGTATTTACACCATGATAAATCAATTTCACGTTCGACTAAAACAATTACATGGTAAATACCAAGTCCAAGATACTGACACAACTCACAATGAATGACCCAACTGTCACAATTTCACCTCAAACCTTGAAACACAACACATTATGTACAGCTAAACATCTCTTTTAAATAAAAATACAGTGTTGTAGTCCAAAGTAACAAAAAAGAAACATTTCGTACAGAAAAAAAGAGAGACAGGCTTGTGTTCAGAGTGTTGTGTACATAAATTCACATTTTTAGGAAATGTGAGCATTCCTATACTGTAAATCCTTCAGTTGATTTTTGCATGTAATCTTTAAACAATAAGGTATTTGATTTTCGTTTAGCAGACTCTGATGCATTTCTAAAGAACACTTTTGTTGTAGTTGCACATATGCATTTGATATCTGTGCAAGTAGTTACAACATTCTTGTGACAGGCAAAGCAAACTCTGTGACAGCTGCCTGTCATCACATGCACCCCAGACGCGGCTGATTTGAGTCGAGAGGGTCTTGTTATCCTCACAGTTGTCCAGTCAGTTGTCTACACATGCTTTAATATACTGTATGTGTTCTGTGTTTAGTTTCAGGAAACACCAAAGTATTTCTAAAGACATTAGGCATGGAAAGATGGGTTGCTTTCATTTGAGTAACATTTACAAACCTACAGTGTATGTATGTGTTTGTATGTATGTGCAGAACCTGATTTAGCTGATTTTCTAGGTTAACGTCTTTGTTGACCCTCGAACACCATGATGATTAGCCAATAAGATTTGAAGTTTAGGTTCACAATCAGTGTTTGGTGCTTGTACATCACTATCATTCATCTATCATTAAACCTGACTTTAGGGATTACTCATGGGTAAGGTTCGGTGTAGAAATATGGTGAAGACTAAATTTTTGGATTAAAATGTTGTTCCAGGGTCATCAAAATATGTTGACCTAGGAGGACGTAAATTTTGTGGTCAATAAGATATATATAATTTTTATTTTGTTTTGTTGAAAGAAGTCTCTTAGGCTCACCAAGGCTGCATTTATTTGATTAAAAAAAACAGTACAATGTCTAATTTAATCAAATGTACAGTAATTACTTAGTTTAAAGTTCAAATTTAAAATCGAACTTATTCATCTGATGGTAAAGCTAATATTTCAGAAGACATTACTCCAGCATTCAGTATCCCGTTTCATATTCTTAGGAAATACATGAGGAGATCATTTTTTTAGGATTCTTTGAAAAAACAGAAATTTGAAAAAATATATATAATAATAATTGTAACAATAGTTTTTATTGTCACTGTGGATTATTTAGTGCATGCATGCTGAATAAAAGAATTAATTTATTTTAAAAAATGTAAATCTAACTGACTGATAGTTTGTGTGTGTGTATATATATATATATATATATATATATATATTAGTGCTGGGCAACAACTAATCGCATCCAAAATAAAAAAATTTTTTTATATAATATGTGTGTGCGCTGTGTATAATTATTATGTGTATATATAAGCTATATATATATATATATATATATATATATATTGAAAATACATACTATATATTTATATTTCCATCATTTATATTAGATATAAATATATTAATATATAAACATAAAATATTTTTCTTATATACATGCAAGGATGTGTACAGTACTTATATAAATGCACATAATGAATATACACAGTACACACGCGTTTTATACAGTATATACCAAAAGTTTTATTTTGGATGCGATTAATTGTAATTAACTTTTGCCCAACATTAATACACACAATTTATTTTGCCCTGATTTATTAATTTGGTGGTGCTTATTTTCAGCATAAATCATGAGTCCCATGAGTAATTTGCTGTCAAATAGTGGCAAGTGAAAAAAAGTGGATTATTGATCACTAGTAGAAAACGTGAAGTGAATTTGGTGCATTCATGAGAGCTGGATTTTGGTTTCCAAGAGGAAATGCACTTACTGGTGAAGTAGCACTCCAAAACACTGAAAAGATGCAACGAAATCAGACTTTGATAAATACAATCTGCACTCTAAAACACACGGGAGCTTATTAAATATATCTTTTTTGTTTTTGTTTACAGAATACATTTTTGTGCACATCTAGGCACAGGTTTATAAATTTGCTTTTAGGCAGTCCTAAAACTGTCCATCTTTTTCCTCCACACCCCCTTTCGCAACAAAGACGAGGCAGAAAAGTACAGCTGCAAAAACAATAAAGCAGTCAGGAGTCTCGCAAGACAGATTAAAAGCTATTTTCAAATGCGAAATGACCGTCAGACAGATCTTTGTAACCTCCTTTGACATATCCCCACCATCAGGAACAGGATTCAGGCACAGAAGAACTTTGTTCAGAGACAGATGAGCGTAGCCTGTCCGCTGGAGAATAGTTTCCCAGTGGCTTTAGAGAAACACTCCGCATCCCACAAATCAACACATCCTTTGGTTTTTTGCAAAGTAACTTTTTTTTTTTATTTGTGGCCACCAGCCCAAAAAGGATGTGAGAGGAGCCTGACACTAGCAGCTTTAGTATGACAAAAAATCGCATCCCATATCTAATTTTTTTCGGTTCCTTTGTGTTTTAACTCGCAGGAGCAGAGCTGAAGAGAATCTAAACAAAGCCTTGTGTAATATTTCAACAGAAACAGCTTTGCCAGCACAAGGCTTTGAATGTTCTGGTGTCGATGCTTAAGTGCTGTCTGAGATGGGGGAGTTTGCAAAGGCTCAGTCAATCTGAGTCTCCCAGTCTCCGGTTTGATTGAATCACTTTTTTTTCCCCCGGTATTATCTTTCTCTCTGAATGTTTACGCGTATGTCTCGCCCGTCTTGAGGGCTACAAGCTCTGAGTCTTCTGTTTGTTTACCATTCAAGTATTCACTGTTGCAGTCGTGATGGTACATGAAGGTGGGCACCTCAGTGATGGAGGTGGCAGTGTAGGAAGTGGATCTCATGGAGCAGTGTTCCCGTCGCCGCTGACCCCACTGGGCTTTGTATTGTATCCACTGCCTTTTCAGAGCTCCCTGGACCTGCAGTCAAACAGGTAAAAAAAACAGTAAAAAAAATAGCTTTTACTTATTTCAGATGATCTTCTTCTATACAATAATACATCATATTGAGGTCTGTAACCATCCTTGAAGATGAACTTGATTTAAACAGTTTCTGAACGTTTGCTGTATTACAACTATTTAAATCCTTTAAATCATTATAAATTTTGCTGTTATTAGATTTAAGGTAACCCTTTATTGTAAACCTGTTATATTAAAGTGTCATAATGGAGAGTAATTACCTAATGAGGTACTTAGTAGTAGCCATTGTACTTACGTTAAATAAAATATACTTACCATGTAACTAAGTTATGGAACAGTCTGTAATTAGTTTGTAATTATGTAACAGGCAGCTACTGTTACACACATGTTACAGACCCAGTCTGTTACACTTGAGTACAATCTTGATGCACTTTATACTGTGTACTTGAATATATAATTGTGTTGTATAAAGACTTGGTCTTTTATAAATGTGTAACAGTAGAAACTGTAAGTACAAACTGTTTTATAACTTACTCTGTATTAAAGACACCTTAAAATAAAGTGTTACCGATTTGAACATTAAACAATTTCAGGTAACAAGTTTTAAATCAACATCTGTTTTTCTATCTGGTGTCCTAAAACCATATATTGTCAGGACATTGTAGGTTGACAAGCTGCACTGCACTGTTTGTGCATCAGAGTTGCACTAAAATGTGTTTTGATTGTTAATTAAGTAACATTTCAGTTACACTAGTTTTTTTGTTTGGCCTCTGTGTATTTAATGGATTTGGAGAACGTGGGAATTATATTAATGTATTATTATCATAACCGAATTTGATGTGCCAATTACCGCTCTGTGTATTTTTAACATACAACAAAGAGGGATATTGGATCAGGCACAAATCTAGTGGAGACAGGGGCACAGGGGAAGAACATAGACTAGAACGAATCATTCCGCTGAGGTAAACAAACACCAGCACAAAGAAAATATTATTCTGTGTCAGTGGCCCTTTTATTGTCCTGAAACTGAATCTGTGCTTAGGACACATCCAAATAGTTTGTAGACGCGCTGATGCTGATGTAAACTGGCTGCTCATGCATAGGCTAATAATTGACCCATTTTCCAGGCCCAGAAATAATTCAGCATGTTTAAAACATGACTTAGACATAGGCGGATGAAAGGCGCTAATTCATTCCATTCAAGTCCATGCCAGGAACCTCATGCTGAGTATTCTAATGAAACTCTTCATTGTTTTGGTTTTGTCATGCATAAGTGCTCTAAGTCTGTTTTCCTCAAGTCTGGTAAATGTACTTTGACGTGCTTGTTGGTATTTACGGCCACTTAATAATGTTTTCATGCACCCTCGCTTCGAGAGAAGTGTTGAAAGTGTCTGGCTTTCAAAAAGATGTTTGGGGAATTTGAAAATACACTATGTGAGAAATATCTCTGTCTTTTGTGAGTACGCCCAACCCTTGACAAAAATATAATGCCACGGACAAAGTCTTAATCAGGTCAAACATTCAGGCCTACCTTAAAGATTTCTGAGTTTGAATTGCAAATAACATTTACATCCAATTGAAATGTGGTGCATATTTATAAGTCATATATAAATGAAACGGGTAAGATTTCTGCTCTCAAAAAAGTCATGCATAATTCATTATTAAGTAGTTGCGTCTATTTGATTTTATTTAATAACTCATCTCTTCAAATTGCATTTAAGCAAATCTGCATACATTTGTTTGAAATCAATTAGATTTATTCAGTTAAAAAGTTGTTGTGGAACTGCTGTGTTAAAATGTTCCAGATTTCATTGATTGATTTATTGATGGTATATATTGTATATAAACCTGGTGATTACATTAAGATTATCAGTTTAGATACATAGGCTTCCTACAGTTGTTATTAAACTGTCCTTAAAAGCAGTGAAAGTCATTAGTCATATCATGTGTGCTTCCTGACAGATCATAGAAGAAAGTGACATCAACCATGTCTGAATCAATGTGTCAGTTGCACAACATGGCCAGGTATTCAACCAGAAACTGTCTGAACGCCTGACTGACTTCCTGAACACCAGCCACTAGCACTTTGGTGTTTTAACAAAACATCAAGCTATCCCAAAGGTCACGTCCTTCACGCAGGGGGTGATTTCGCTTAAATATGGCCCCTTTTATAAGGATAACATTTCATTTATTTTGACAATCTTTAATATGACATGGCAAGTGATTGTCATTATTTTGTCATTACTCATGTCACAGGTAAAACTAAACGCTGAATTCCAAGTCATCTGAAGGCATTTGGTAGCTTTTTGCAGAAAAGGATGGAAAATTCTAGTTTTTTTACTGATAGTCTGAGAAAGTAATTCTCTGTTCCATGTATTCAAACTGATGATTCATGTTTAGTTGAAATACATATGAAAACCAATCCTATTTGACATCACAACTTCACTTACAACTGCTAAATTTTGAATGTGAATTACGGATTGTGTGATGTTGCATGGAAAAAAAGAAACAACGTTCTTCAAAAACTCTAAACTAAATGATGTAAGAGTAGCTATGTTATGAAATTTAATTTTATAATTTTTTTTATAAGTCTGAGTGTTTTACAAATAACATTTTTTTGTTGAGATTGAGATGTGAGATTTAAAGGCAGAATTGCAAGTTGTAATAATTTTTTTTTTTTTGTCTTGACAGAAGCAAGCTTCCTTAGTAAGTGCTGCCACAATTTGATCTAAATATGCCTTTATGTATTATAAGAATGCTGTTCAATTTACTTACCTCTCCATTGAAAAAGCAGAATATGGTTGCCACCAGCAATCCCTTGCAGAACAGAAAATATAGAAACATTAAAAATCATTTCGAGATGTCTACCACAAGTAAAAAGTGTTAACATTCAATCTGAGTTACCTGGTAATGCATTAATATGTGCATGATGTAATCGTATATCTCTCCTGCCAAGCGGTTCTCTGGCCGCCAAGGGAAGATGACGAACTGAATGCCCAATAAGGGTACCAGAATGAGGGTGGCCCTCACTGCCTTCATATACATGTTAGACTCAGCTCGATGCGTATCTCTGAGTTTGGTCACCAAAACCCTTACTATGTTCAGCAGAAAAAATAAATTGACCTACAACATAAAATTTTTTTTAAAAATTAGTTCTCCAAACAGTCCTTAACTAACATGCTCTATTTAGATTTTAATTTCACACAACGTTGCTGCAATTAAGCTTCATTAACTGTGAATGAATAAAGCCATTGACTTGATAATCCAATTTTAACAGAAAAGCACTCTAATGAGATGTTAAACGCAATATTTGTCATTTTGCCACTAAGAACGTGACATTGCATTAAAAGTTTTCTTCGACATTAAGCATACTCAAGTTTTTTTTCAATATTAAAATGGAATATTCAGAGCAAACACGATGCACGCTAAGTAAATATATGCAAAAACTCAATATAATGGTTAACTATATTTAATAAATGTAAAAGGCGCTGACTCACTAATAAAGCTGCCATGATGGGGCCGTGAACCACATAGAGCAGATGTGTCTCCACACTCATCCAGCAGCTAGTGGAAAATATAATAAATTCCATATCAGACCCACTGTCCACTAAACCTGCCCTGTCTTCTGCATTTACTGCTGAAAAGCAGTGAACATTACTCACTTGTCATCAAAGTATTTCTTCCTCGCCACAGCATGGATGGATGCAGGCACCAAGGGGAATCCTGTTGAAAGGAGAATTGAGACATTAGTCAAACACGAAATATTACACCTCTAATGTAAAATGAATGATAACGCTGTAGTTGTTATAAGACGCCAAGCCATGACTATGTGAAATGCCTCACTTGATTTATTGAAGTATTTAAAATCATGGCACGGTACAAACTCAGCATCTATAAGCTAAATAAACTAAACTGTCTTTGATGCATGAGGGATTGGGCACTGAAGAGGACAATTATCAGTGAATAATGACTTACATTTCATTTCCTGTTTAAGTTATTGAATAACTTCAGATGACTTGGAAAATAATGCATAGATAATACAATATTAGCTACTTCTATGTGCAAGTGTAAGTCATAACAAGAAAATTAGTAAATAATGACATTTTATTTAATTTTTAGGTGAAATATTCCTGGGGAATATTTGGAATTTTTAATAACCTCAGAACAGCGTGAAAAACCACAAGGCATTTTAGCAGCTTCGGCACAAGGTTATCAGACAATCAAAAGTAGTACCCCACAATTCAGATAAAAACTTTCTCGTCTATTTATCAGGCTAGTTCCTGACCCATGTCATTGCTTACTTAAAGAACAGGTGAAACAAGACAGTTAGGGCCTGATCTTCCATAAACTATCCTCATAAAACTGCTAACATTCTGGGAACCGTAAAGTACACCAGAATGTGAAACAAACCATGAACCACAAACATCCAGCACATTGTGTCCCAACTGTGGATTAGCTGATTTGTCCGTCTTTAAACAAGTGTTTGCGCCGGCGACAGTGTTTTCTGTTTATGGAGCAGGAGGACATGACCACGAGCAAATGTATCCAATAAATTATGGAGCAAAGACTGATGAAACAGCTGCCTATGAAAACAGGTCACGCTACACTCCGTGCTGAGCAAATAGGGAGAGTGTTCATATTTACAATTTAGAGTTCACTGACAGATGGGAAAGCAAAACTAGGAAGTGTGGTGAAGCAGAGCTGGCGGAGACTCACCCCAGCCCAGAAGATAATACCAGTGCAGATGCTGCTCCTCTGCAAAAACGGCCACCACAATCAGCGTGTGCAGGTAAATCCCCTCACAAAGCATCCAGAAATAGTTACAGCCCAGCATGTACATGTGGAAGAAGTGAAGCACCTTGCAGCCAATCTGCAGAGGGGGAAAATGAAGTAGACGAGTGCTTTAAGTTTCACTGCAACAAGCAATTTCGGCAAAAATGAAATCTGACAGGACAGTCCTGCTAAAAAGACCAGCTTATAGCAGCGTAAATTACTATGGTCCAAGCTGATTTATGCTGGTTTGGTCCCGGGTCTAGCTAGTTAAGATATGTTTTTAAAAATGCAGAGTTAAATATGCACAGAACCAGCAATTGGGTTGTTTTGACCCAGCAGTTGGGATAAAACCCAATCACTGGTTCTGTCCATATTTTACCCACTGCTGAGTTGTATTTATTTGATCAAAATTATGGTCACCCTTTTTTGCCTCAATAAACTTCTTCTTATTAATAATTAGTAAGGTAGTTGTTAAGTTTAGGGATGTAGATGTTTTCATACAGAATATGTGCTTTATAAGTACTAATAAAAAGCCAATATGTTAATAATAGGCATGCTAATAAGCAACTAATTAATAGTGAGAATTTTTTCCTAAGTGGGTAACACTTTATTTTAGGGCTTCTTAACTAGTTGCTTACTAATGCCTTATTCTACATACCTAATCCTATCCAATATCAAAATTTAACAATACGTTACTAACTATTAATAAAGAGAAAATCATGCATTTATTGAGGAGAAAAGTTATAGTTAATAGTGAATATGTGGTCCCTATTCTAAAGTGTTATCAAAATATAAATTTCATAAACTGTACAGGCCACATTATAAGCATCATTATTAAGTTTTTCACTCTTCCTTTTTTTTGCTCTTGGGGCAACTGAGAACACAACACTTGTATTTGTTGCAGTTTCCGTTCACCACTATAGAAGTTGACCCAAATGTGGCAAGGTCTGCTTCCGAGAACCCAGGAAATTTGGAAAAAGGAAATTATTAACATGACATAGGCTGATTAGGAGAAGTGATCATTTTATAAATACATAAACAACAGCAGAAGTGTGATTCAACAGCCAACAAACACTTATCCAAATGTTGTTTTAGTTTTAGCCAAATTACTAAGACAGACAGATGGATTCACATCAAAATTCCATAAAGATTGTTTGGACGGCTCATCTTTGAGATCATCAAGCAAAATATGTGAAGCATTATTTTCCCCTTCCTAAAGTTGCAGGATTATATATTTTGTTGCAATTTATTAATTGCATTTGGCAATGTTTCTTTTTTTCAGTTGTCTTTAAGAACAGTCTAGACTAAATATTCACAACAAAAATGTTTTAAAACGGATTCCAGAATCTTAAGTGAATAAACATACAATTACGTTCACAAATACCCCAGGAACATTCATTTTGAGCATTTTTACCTCTTTACAAGGCCTGGACATCACCTTACTCTGAATGTTTGAGGTGCCTGGCTCCTTTTTAAGAACATGTGTGCAGTTTTAATTAGAAACCTCTGGCAAAAGTGTCTATTCTCAATCCACTGAGCTCTGGATCACACTCCTCCCAACCCGTCAGTCATCTAGATTAACTTTTTTACCATATGTTCATAGCTCTCATCTGCCTGCTGCACCCACGCAACTGGCAGCAAGTCCTCACACATGTTATTGTCCACACACAACTTTCCTTTAGAAGTCAAGGCTTCTGTACTTCAATTCATGTCCTTGATATGCAAGGGCGTTCTTGTCAGACTATGTCAGAAACAGAGGGTTTAAGTCGAAACTAAAGCGGGTAACTCTGTCTGTAAACTCTTCTCCTTGAGACTGGGAATGCATTCTGTATTGACTTCTGCAGAGATGGAAGCAAAAACAGAAGGAGCTTGTTCTCCAGGCTGAACAAGGATATTGTAAATTAAACACTGAGAATGCACCCACCCCCGTAAGAATGCACATTTCAAGACATCTGCATTAAACTGTCTGAATTAAACAGATCATTTTGAGAAATCATAAGTAGGGATGGTACAGGCACAGCAGAATGTTTTTTCAGGTGACAAAAGTCACGGCGCTGCCCCTAGGGAAGGAGATGTCCGCTTTGGTGGCCCAAGAGCACCATCTATGGCTAAACCTGGCCTGATCTGCCACCGCTCCGCCGTGGGTCATGCCTCAGCCTGCCCGTCACCGAGGGCGCCCTCCTGCAGCAACAATACCTGCACCTCAGCAAACCTTCAAGTCCTCCTGCAAGACGACAAAGAGGCCCTGAGATGTAGGGCCCGGAGAGGCGAGGGCACGGGACTGTGGCCGACCTACTCTCAAAATGTCATGAGGCCCCAGCCTGGATATGTGCCCAAGGTTCCCACCATGCCGTTTTTGCAGGCAGGTGGTGAACCTGCAAGGAGGAGGCAGATCCAGCCTTGGCATTGCTGTGTTCCATAAAAGCATTACGCACATATGTGGACCGCACCTGGAGCTTTAGAAGTCAGCAGAAAGGGAAGGCTGCCTCTCTGGCAGACATTTGCAGAGCTGCGGTGTCACGCTTGCTGCGCCATTCCCCCTCACAGGGGCGAACCCTGGTAGAGCATCCTCAGCAGTAAGACTGGGCAAAGCAGTTGGCGCCAGACTCAGTATCAGTGTGCATTCAGCCCCTGTACCCTGTTCTTATAGTTGATTCCCTGCAGGTAATCCTATATGTGTATCCTCCACTGGAAGGTTTCCCTTGGTAAACCTGTGTCTTCCCTTGAGAGAGTACTCTGTCTATCTCTACTCCCAGTCGTTTCTCTCATTCCCTGGATAGGACCTGCCTTAGAGACAAGATCATATGTTGTACTGTCCCACTTTTGGTCAGTCCATACTAGAGCTCCACTTGTCTCCTCATGCTGGTAGGATGTGGTCTCTGTAGTGTCCTTTTCAAAAAGTCAGCTTCCCCATTGTCTTGCCAGACTCTACAACAAATACAAGAGGTTGCAGCTTTTGTGGAAGGTTAAAATCCCTTCCAGAAGTAGAAAATAGCTTCTTCAGGAACAGCAGTTTTGGCTTCTCCGGCAGCAATATACTCACTCTGGTCACTACAGGTATCAAAGTCAGCTAATCTGCTGTGGGGTGATGGAATGGATACGACCTTTGCATAACATTTGTCTAACACACCGCTTGTCAACATTTGTAGTCCTACAATGTTGTAATGGTTCAGGTTGTGGCATTTTCATTGAACCCCAGTCACAATGTAACTCATAGTGACTGACAGACAGGGAACGCCTCGGTTACGTATGTAACACTTGTTCCCTGATGGATGGAACGGAGACGTTATGCCATGACCTTGAACCATCACTGAGAGCTGGGACTCGTTCTCAACTCCTCAGCAAATCTGATGAGTGGTTGCACCTGTCACCTCTTTATACCCAGATGAAAGGGAAGGGCTCAGGATTGTTTAACCCAGGGGTGGGGAACCCTGGTCCTCAAGGGCCTCAGTCCTATAAGTTTTTCATACAACCCTGCTTCACAACACCTGACTCAAATCAAATGGATCCAACAGCCAAGTTCTGCACAATCACTAGTTAATTTGCATGAGGGAAAGGGAAAGAGGGTTACATATGTAACGTAACATTCTGTTTTTCTATCAGAAAAAGAAAATAGGCAATTCTCCTCAATCACATTAGATACAGTAGCTAAAAGTGAATGTTTTTCTTGAAAAACATCTCCTCACCACACCTCTTAGATCATGCAGTACATTCCAGTGTGGCAGATTTATGTATTCCTCCGTAGAGAGCAAAACCTGAAAATATCAAATTCCAAGCAAAGATCTAATGCATTGAAAATACAATGCTAGTTAAACTGTTTTTTGGTGGAATCCATGTATGATTCATCTTATGCTATATCTTATATTTGCAAAATATAAATTTAAAAACAGTTTTTAATCAAGCCACTATATGTAATGTAAAAATTTAAGTATTTAAAGTATTTTTCTCATTATTGAAACTGAATATGGGTGCATCTTAATAAATAAGAATGTCATGGAAAAGTTTATTTATTTCAGTAATTCAATTCAAATTGTGAAACTTGTGTATTAAATAAATTAATTCCACACAGAATGAAGTTTGAGTCTTTTGGTCTTTAAATTGTGATGATTTTGTTTCACATTAAAAAAACACACCAATTCACCATCTCAATAAATAAGAATACTTCATAAGACCAATAAAAAATGTTTTTTGAATTGTTGGCCTTCTGGAAAGTATGTTCATTTACTGTATATTAGGGCTGGGCGATATATATCGAACAATATATTATGCACCTCTCATCAGTAAAGCCGGTTCTTTGATTAGCGCTAAATCTACGTCAGCTGTTTTTAAAAGGAATGCCAGCTTATACACAGAGCCGTAGATCACTGAGAAGCTGCGCCATTGAATCACC
>JAUMHI010000064.1:10245533-10315389 GCA_032359435.1 Enteromius unitaeniatus
CGTCAGCTGTTTTTAAAAGGAATGCCAGCTTATACACAGAGCCGTAGATCACTGAGAAGCTGCGCCATTGAATCACCCGCAAAACTAACACTTGTCAGTGATGTACGGCTCTGTTCATAAACTGGCGCTGCATTTAAAAACAGCTGATTTGGCGCTAATCAAAGAACTGGCTTTACTGATGAGATGCGCATAATATATCGTTCGATATATATCGCCCAGCCCTACAGTAAATGTACTCAATACTTGGTAGGGGCTACTCTTGCTGTAATTACTGCGTCAGTTCAGCATGGCATGGAGGTGATCAGTTTGTGACACTGCTGAGATGGTATGGAAGGTTTTTTGACAGTGGCATTCAGCTCATCTACATGTTTTGTTTTTTCATTTCCCTCTTGACAATATCCCATAGATTCCATATGAGGTTCAGATCTGGTGAGTTTGCTGGCCAGTCAAGTTTGCTGGTCATTAACTATTGGTGCTTTTGGCAGTGTGGACAGGTGCCAAATCCTGCTGGAAAATTAAATCAGCATCAGCATTTAAAAAGCTGGTCAGCAGAAGGAAGCATGAAGTGCTCCAAAACTTCTTGGTAAACGGGTGCCGTGATGTTGGTTTTCAAAAAACACAATGGAACAACACCAGCAGATGACAATACAAAACTTGCTCTTATCTGAAAAGAGGACTTTGGACCACTGGGCAACAGTCCAGTTCTTCCTTTCCTTAGCCCAGGTAAGATGCCTCTAATGTTGTCTGTGGTTCAGGAGTGACTTAACAAGAGGACAACTGTAGCTAAATTCCTTGACACGTCTGTGTGTGGTGGCTCTTGATGTCTTAACCCTAGCCTCAGTCCATTCCTTGTGAAGTTCACCCAAATTCTTATATTGATTTTGCTCGCCAATCCTCATAAGGCTGCAGTTCTCTCGGTTGGTTGTGCATCTTTTTCTTCCACACTTTTTCCTTCCACTCGAATTTCTGTTAACATGCTTGGATACGGCACTCTGTGGACAGCCAGTTTCTTTGGCAATGAAAGTTTGGGGCTTACCCTTGTGAAGGGTGTCAAGGATTGTCTTCTGGACAACTGTCAGATCAGCAGTCTTCCCCATGTGTAGCCTAGTAAACCAAACTGAGAGACCATTTTTAAGGCTCAAGAGACCTTTGCAAGTGTTTTAAATGTTTATTTGCTGATTGGCATGTCACCATATTCTAATATGTTGAGATGGTGAATTGCTGAGTTTTTGTTAAATGTGAGCCTAAATCATCAAAATTTAAATAAAAAAAACTATCTAAACTATCTAAATCTAAAATTAAGACTTAAACATTAAGGGGCAGTTTCCCGAACAGAGTTTAAGACTAGTCCTAGATTAAAATAATTAATGTAAAGAGCTGTCTAAACTGGAAAAATGTTGCACTGAGATATCTTAAAATACATTATTGTCATTTTTTGGTCTTAAAATGCTCACAGATAATGCATTTTTGTAAGACATGTTTCTAAAAATTCTGGTTTTCTGATGTGGATCAGCCTCTTTTTCCTCACTTTTCATAAACAGCAAGCATTACTGGCAGTAATTGTGTATGTGAGGGCACATACCGGATTCCTCTGCACCACTTTGGGGTTGTTGACCACAGTTATGAGGTTGACGATGGTGAAGGCTGAGTTGAGCACATATGAGCAGAACAGGTTCTTGTGTAGCGTGATTCTCTGACAGCTCAGACTCCTGGATGATAGACAAAGAAATATTAATTACTGATCAGTCAAGACAGGAGCGGTATTGAAGAATAATTCAGTTTGGCAGGTCATTTCAGGATGGAAACAAACTACCTTTTGGATAGTTAAGATACATAATCAGTCATAAATCATTCTGCTTCAGATGGATTATTTTTCACAAGCCTCAAACATTCAGCATTTTCAAGATTTGCAAGATTTAATATAGATTTTGTCTGTTCCATCTTTAAATGCCTCTTCGCAAAGCCTGCATCATATTATGACTCATTCATAAAACTAGGCAAACATGCAGAGAAAATGGTAACAATTAGTCTGACATAATAGGAAAGATCAATTAAATACATTTCTGCTGCGTGTTTCTGACACTGGTATCATTATGTCAGATATGATTTTACACTCAGCCAGAAACAGCACAAGATTTAACTTGACTTTCTACACTTTTTATTACTGGTGTTTATGAATAATCTGTCCAATTTCCTCCACATGACCTCCTCAGGAACTGGCAAGCATCGCTGATGTGCAAATGTGGGTGGTCATAAGTTAATTTTAGCAATCCAATAATTAAGATAATACAGTTTTAAGCCCAGTTTCTGTACGTGGAGGTTTTTGGACTTTTGAGTGCTGTATTGTACAAAATGCTTTCACAGTACAATAACTCTTTTATATCAAAAGATCAAGGAAAATTTGATTCATCATGATATGACCCAGTTAATGAAGTAAACAGAACTAAAATTAAGCATCACCTGAGGCCTGGGTATCCTGGCTTCGTTTCAATTAATGTGATTGTCAGATGCTTGTCTGTTTTTGCTATATATTGTATTGCAAAGGATTATATCAAAGCTGATTTTATGACGCTCTATAAGATAAATTAATACTGATCAAACTGGACATAAATACTATATATGAAGAGATAGAAAGCAGGAGCAGAGAATATAAATATTACAACAGCCCAAAAAAGTAAAAGGCGATGTTGGGAATATAGACATTTGATTTCTACTGTAAGTAAATGCTGTTTTGTTGTAAGGCATATTTGGGAGTTCACATCTGCATCAGCTATCTCTGTCAACAAACACAGATTCTGTGAGACACCAAGTTGATCTATATTTTGCAGTCAAAAGATAATGATAAAATAACCTTACATAAATGGCATCACAATCACCCAATTAAGAAAGTCATGCTACTCACATGATTTCACTCAATTTAACCTCAATTTGAGTCTAGAGCTGCCCCCGGAGCACTAGAGGGATGGGAATGAAAGCTGAGCTCATTTTCCAAAGCTATTTCCCATATTCCCAACCAAAAATTTCTGGCATTATTCAGGGGGCATAAATTAAAGCTTAGTGCAGCTGTATGCTGACACGTACCTCTCCTAGCACCACATCTGGACCCAATAAGACAACATTAAGACTTTGACATCTTGAAAGACCAGACTGTAAATATCACCATTGCACGTAAAAACAAGCGTTGCTATGTTACACTTCCAGATATTGTACCAAAGCAGTTACACACCATTTGTTTTGCACGTGATCCGTTGTCAACGACACAATAAAATTTTTTACAATTGTAAATTCATTTCAGATTAATCCTTAAAAAAATTTATTGCGACCACATAGGAAAAAAATGATGTGTCTAAAATGTTGGTTAAATCGTGATTTCTACGTTTTTAACAATTTTCTAAAGTTATATTTTTCATTGTGCATTCCAAATAATCTCAATCAAACTGCAGTTGTTTTTTTTATTTTTTTAACTTTCATATATTGGCTTTAATTTACATTTTCAGGGACATGAAACATTGTATACCATAATCAATATTGCACAGCCATAACCGCAAACATAATTAAATTAAATTAAATTATTTTCTTTTTAATAATTTTTTTCCTAAACATCACAACATATCTAATGAGCACTAATGTTGAAATGAGATTTTCATCAAAATATGCTTTTAATATTAATCTCTCAACCTATAAATGATTACTTGGTGTACTGAAAAACATAAACTATAAGACTGTAAATTTACTCGCTGGATACAACTGTCATACTATTTAACATATATGTGTAACGCAAAGTTTATCTGCCGTCTAATGCATATAAGACTCTTTGGCTCCTACATTTAATTACCCATGAAATTAAGTTTACCCTAGGGGATGCATACGTACGGAAACCAAGTCAGCATGAAATGACACACAAAACCTGACAAATAATGCTCGTCATTTGGCTCAGGGTTTAGTGCAGCTCTGCCAGATAAATGGACACCAAGGACTTACACTCAATAAAACACCATGATGAGAAACTATAATGTTTTGCAATGCCAAAGCCAAAGGACCTTTTGCTTTCAGTCTGTACATAGTTCAAACAGTTGGCTCCTATTAAAAGTTAATTTGTTAATGTTAATGACAGAAATATCTCTAAATCATTTAAACGTCCATAAAACTATGCACGCTCCTTGAAGCGAATTGCAATTCTTACATTGAAATGTAATGTTCTTTGATGTTTTTATTTCAAGCACAAAATCAATAAACTTAATAACCTCAATTCGTGACTGGGAAAATAAAAGTATTACGTGAACAAGTCTTTACAAATTTGAATTCAATTTAAGAAAATGAACAGGAAAGAGCATTTTCACTGACACTACTGTACTTTTAAATAAAGACAAATGAATGTATTACGGAAAAAGGCCAAAAAGTCACACTATCTTGATATTTTATCTTAGATTATAATTCTCTTTAACCAACTTTATGAGTTATTTTTAAACTCTAGTGAAGGCAATCCTATTTATGCTGGACAATTATTAGCTGCTTTTCCTACTCAGTCCAGTCCAACCCAACCATTCAAACTTGTTTGTAAAGAAATTGTAATTGAGTTCATTCTCCTACTAAAAGATAAACTTTCAGCCAGTTAAAACTGGTTCCCCAGTAGAATATCCATGCTTTTTGCCCCATGCATTTTTTTTTCATTTTATCAGGTTGTCCAAGTTCATTTGATGAAAAGGTTTTGTTATTTATGCATTAAGTGTATATAAGGACCACCTTTTCAAGACAGTATTTGGGTGGTCTGGCTTAACTTCCACAACTAGCAGTGCCGACTGAGACATCAAAACACTTGAATGCTTTTCCTAATTTATGTCCTTGTTTACTTAATCTGTAAAGTCTTCTGAATACTTTAGGTCACTAAGAATCTAAAACGTCAGAGTATAAATTATTTTTAGAATGATAAAAAGAGTATTACTTATGAATCCAATATTAAATATTAAAATGTGGTAAGTATTGTAATGATTCACAACTAGGGAAATCACAAATAACTTGTAAATAAAAACCGTATTTCATCTGTATAAAATTAAAGACATCTAAAACAGCTTTTTTTGTTGCTGTTCTTAACCAAACAGCTTTTTTTGTTGCTGTTCTTAACCAAAAGAATATGATATTGAAATAATTAATTTTGGGTTTCTGCATATCCAAACACGAATTACATTTCAATGTATGATTTGCAATTCGGTCAGATAAGAGGGATTGTTTAGATTTTGATGCATTTGAGAAACGCATATGGTAATGCAGTCAATGCGGCAACAAAAAAAGGAAAACTTTCCTGACTTTGCAAGAAATGGCCTGAAACGCAGTTGTATATAATTCAGAGGTTAACGCATTTAACTCAAGGTTCAGACTGCATTTCTGTGTGGATATGCTGACGGGAATGCCGATCCATCTTTTCTATTTGGTTTGAATTGGCTGCTGTGATAAATGGGGTAACCAAGAGCTTCTTGGTAAATCTCTCTTTGAAAAGCTTAAATGTTGACTCCGTCAATTAAATAAATCTCAGACACCACTGCAGCAATCTACCTCTACACTGTCATCATCAACAGCTCTGACAAATGACAAACTGTTTGAGAGTAGACAACACAAAGCCCTGCCAAAAACAAGTAAACAACTGAGCAACCCATCATCAAGAGGGTTATTGATCGGTCTAAAGTAACTGCAGCTATGCAGCAGATATTTCAAGGTTTCTTCAAGTCATATTGGCGGAGACAGTTAAGAGGTAAACTCACCTGAAATAAAAGAAAATAGCCAGAGAGATGAGAAGGGACACTATAGAAAGGGCATGTCCAACAATCGCCATGTAATACAAAATATACGCCATCTGAAATGAAAAAAAATTATCTTTCGATTAGACTTTCAACCACGTTCTCTCAAGATTCACTTCACTGTTTTATTTTTTTATGCAATTCATTATTCATTATTTTTTATATTAAGAATAGTCTTAATATTAAAAAGATTCCAAAATAACATAAAAGATCAAAACAGTTATATCATATGAAATTCATTTGTGTTTGAAACTGCAATTAAATTATTCATACAGGGTTTTTAAAGTGTATTATCACATTAATATCCTGGGGATAATCAGTTCTCACAAAATTGAAAAAACGTGTCAAACCTTTAGGTGCATTTTCCAAGGTATTAATCATAACATGACATGACATATTTTGATGTGTGTTATTGAACTGCAAGTTTTAAGCAACAAGGATAAAATCTCAAAGTAGTAAGAAGATTTAAAAGTAGCATATCTCAATTTGAAAGTGCATGTCTCAAATTGTTGTACCCTTTTCATAAACTCCATGTAATGTTATCTGGTTTGATAGAGTGAAGTGCACAGACTTTATGCAAGCTTGTCTGAGCTGATATTTCCCTGCTCTCCCTCTCTCTATCCCTCACAGTTTGTAAAGCAGTAGTTGTACGGCACTGAAACCATTATGTTATAAATAATTTTCAGTGCCACTGTCCTCCAGAAAAGCTGTTTAGTTAAACTGAAACTGCCTTGTGTAGACCTTTAGCTGCAGTCTAAAAGAAACACTCAAATCCAACATGCCCTTCAGGAACAGCTTTTTAAATCAAATATCATCCAATCTGTGATGTAGCCTACTGTATGTATCATACTTATACTTTTGTGGTATGTTTTCCTAGAAATGTCTGCTTATTATTTATCCTCCTTAGCTGTACTTCAGCTCCACTATGGACTAAACCACTGGAAATAAAGTGGTTATGCACTGTAACGTGTAGTATTTTACTTTCATAGCATTCTCGCTTTTTAATTCAGATATATTCATAACACAATGTTAATTTAAGACAGGCGCAGAATTTAAGGATGACCTACTTTGAGCTTGTCCTTGGTGTGAGCAATGCAGAGGGTGTAGTTGGACCATGTCCTGTTTGTCTCAGGGTGCCTAAACCAGTTTCCTGTCTCATCACAATACTTGGTGACCCTTTCTAAATAAACAAGGATAAAGATGTGAGAATAAGTGCATTTAGATGTTATCTTTCAAACGAAAACCCTGCTTTAGTACAGTTTTCAAATCTGTATTTTATATGCAAGTCAGCACTGCAAAAACATTACTGTGATTTTAATGGTTAAAAACCATTCAAACATGTAACGTGTTAAATGATTAATGGTAAGTTCCTGTAAAATCTACAGGGAAAAAACATGAACTGACATTCACAAAATTACTTGCATTGCATTTCAAATTTAGTTCAAATTTGATGTTTTTTCTTTCTTTTTATCAGTTATATTTATTAGTTTGTTACATATAATGTTTTTAAATTAATGTTTATTGCATATTTCAGTTTAATGAGTCTCACCATTATGGTGTTTTGTTCTTTTGTGAATAAGCACCTTCTACATATGTCCATATTTAAAAGCTGCTTGTGATAGGCTTTGGTTGATCATGTGAGTTTCTCATCATCACCTGTGGTTGTCAGTGTATTTCAAAGGTACAAACAGATTTCAGTACTTTAATAAGTTGGTATATTAACATTATATCAGTTAATGAAATTACGGTATTTAATTGTAAATTTAACTGAAAACCATAAAAAAAATGTTGTTACTGTATTTTTTACAGTTTAATTCCAGAAACCACAGCTGCCTGTTTTTTATACAGCAAATCTTACAGATTATTTTTTACAGTGAGGTTTTAACCTATCCTTCAAAATCCGTTTCTTTTCTTTAAGAATTGCATTAGTGTAGACTGGTACTAGTAGTAATATCAGCCTGCATAACAAATAAATTAATTGTACCAGTAGAGTCAAAGTCAGGGAAGTAGTTGGGACAGTTTTGAGATGTGTATGTTCCTGCTGGCGTGTCGTCCCAGCATAGCCAGCCATCCCATGTGCGGTTGCAGTATGAACCTAAAAGACAAGCAGACAAACAATCAGCGCCAGTTACACCGTGCAATTGCTCTTTGCACTTTGCGCTATGAGTTTCTGATGATTCAATCTAAACCTCTTTTGAAGCTCTCTGTTTTCACACCTGATTTGTTATATGGCTGGTCTCTGTTCATTTTCTCAAAGCATTTATATTGACCATCGATGATCTTCTTCCTCTCCTCTGCTTTCTGAGTCACTACGGGGCTGACCCGACTCTCAGCGGTGGGAAACATCTCTGTCTCCGTCTCCGTCTCTAAAAAGCCATGAACTGGTAATGTCTGAAGAGAAAGGCATTCGTTTTGAGAATACACATAAAAGAAATATCTGAATAAGGGCGTACTGGATAATTAGGGGCCAATATTTAAAGTGTCAGTTATATCTTTCTTTTCTCTTTCTTCTTAATGAGAGTCTATGGCAGTCCATAAACCATATTTAGTCCTCCTGATAATTCCTGCCAATTTTGGGTCCGTGGGTCCTCTCTAACCTCACTGTTAACAGTTGTGCCCAGAGGTTTGATTTCTGTTTGGCAGTACACTATACATCTCTGTTGAAAAAACACTTTACCTTTCAAAAGTTTGGGGTTAGGAGATTTTTTTGTAATGTTTTGCTTATGCTCGCCAAGACTGCATTTACTTCAAATCAATTTTCTATTACACACACAAAAAAAAGTAATTTACTTTGTTTAGCATCCTTTATTCTAGTCTTCATTGTCACATCCTTCAGAAATCATTCTAATGTGGTTCTCAATAAACATTTCTTGCTATTATCAAAAAGTTGTGCTGTTTAATATATTATAATTTAATTTAACACATCCAAAATGGAAAGGAATAGGCAAATCCATGTCTCAGCAAATTTACATAATACTCAAAATCATTGGCACAGTGGGCTGGAAATATATCAGTTTGGCAACAGCACTACCTATTACTTAAGCAATTGTACTGTGTTGTATTTATTTCTGCTTAGGGCAAACCAATTTTATTGGTATGACCAAACAAATCTACAGCTTATTATATTGTGCTCTATTTTACCTTTATTTTCTCCTTTGAGAATGTGAGACAGTGGGACCAGGTCTTATTGATGGATGAACTGTGTAACCAGTTGCCAGATTCATCACAGTATTTGGTTACTTTTTCTGCAGGGAAAAAGAAAGTTAAGTGTAATGATTTGAGCTTAAACGTTCCAGTGATTAACTCCAGTCTTCGGCCTCTGGAATCAATCAATCCGTGTGTTAGAAAAAACAAACTGAGCTGAGTCTCAGACAGAGAGATCTCTATCAGTGAACAGCAAAGAATATCAATATTTCAGCACCTCTGAAAACTCCTGTTATATCCTTGCTATGGTTGGTGTCATATTTCACTGACATTTAGAATCAGAAATAAAATCTTAAATGTTTTATACGAAAGGTTGTCCTGTAGCAAATGTCCTTCCTTCCCCTTAGTTAATAAAATAAAAGCTTCTAAATGCTCATATGAATGCTTCCAGACAGTCTGAGACAATGATTTTTTTCACCTTTGTTTCTTTAAAGGACTTCACGTATTGTCACAGCTCGTGCTTTGGAATTCATTCTTTGGAGCAACATCTTGTGTTTCATAATAGACAGACATGTAACAGATGTCACGCCTGCTGTAGAATCTCTATGTTTTGCAGTGTCTGGAGCGCTTTGGTCAGGATTGACAATCCAGATGTGATTGTACAGAAACTTACCCAAGGGGTCAAAGCTGGGATAGTCTGGGCAGTTCTGTGAAGCAAAAGTTCCAGCTTGTGTTTCATCCCAACAGAGCAAACCATCCCAGAATCTGCTGCAGAACGAACCTATACAAGTTATACAGACATCTTAAATGAGGAATTAAACGGCCCTTGATCTTATGAGATAAGAGTTCATTTTACAGTGAAAACTCTAACTGTAGTACTGTAACATTCTGAACTCTAAACAGCATCCCCAGTGAAATGAAACAAAACATTTATTGAAATGAAGCTGCTAAAAACTTGTGATGTGTCATTCTGAAGGATCTCAATTTAAAAAACTTGTTTATTTTTTATTATTTTGATGATTTTTAGTCTGATCATGTCACATTTCAACAAATATTGTTTAGTGATCCATAATGTATGCTTTGTAAGGTGGCTGTTGTGGAAAGATGGGGTAGTTTAAACATATCTGACTAAAATATTGGAAACACTTTATTTTATGGTTACACCTATTATTTGCTTATTAGCATGAACATTACTAGAATATTAGACATTTATTAATGCTAACTAAGCACATATTAATGCCTTATTCTACATGACCTTATTTTACATTCATAATCCTACCCAATACCTATACCTAACAACTACCTTACTAACTATTAATAAGCAGCAAATTATTTATTAAGGGGAAAGTTGTAGTTAATAGTTAACAAGTGTTACCTATTTTAAAGTGTTACCATTATTAAATGGATGGCGCCTTGGTACATTATATCTCCCCATAGGGTTGGGTACCGTTCACATTTTTATCGGTACCGATACTGGTATATCGGTACCTGAAATTCAGTACCAGTAACAACAAAAACATTTTTTTCAGTGAAAAAAAAAAAAAAAAATCCTAAATTTCAATAATACCTGTAGGTCCCTACACCTTTTTTTCATCCAGAAATTCTTGTGTTTTATTTTTTTTGTTAAATCGGTTCAAGTTCACACGTGCTTTAATCGTGCAGCACTACTACATATATTGATCATAACGCAATCTCGATGTCAGCCTATGCGATTACATTACAGCATATGTTGCGATTATATTAAATAAACAAATGCATTTGTGGACATTCATTCTTGCGTTCACACCAGACGCGAATGAATTGCGTCTTTGCATTGACTTAAGCTTGTACTGCAGCAGGGTATAGACAAGCATCTTTCTGTCGTATTTTCCAGCGTTCTTCTCCGAACACTGTGTGCCATGTGGTTTGATTTGTCATTTCTTTGTGACATGCAGGATTCACATTTAAAAAGTATTTTGCTTTTTAATATTCATATACACTAGTTCTTGAATTTGAATTGACAGACCTTCTTTTATTTGTTCCACGCTATAGAGTAAATTTAGTTTTTATGAATGGACTCCACCATCCAGTTTTCGCAGAAACCATATGACCCTAGAAATGTAACCACACTTTAGAACTTTTTGGTTTGCCATGAGTGTTGTGTTTTCCGATACAAGTACCGATGCAATTCAGCGGTACCCTTAAAAGTGGGCATTCAGTACCCAACCCTAGCTCCCCATACCCCTAACCCTAATCCTAACCAATCATCATATAAATGTCACCACTACTCACTCTACCTACGCTGCTAAAGCTATTGTTTAGCAGGCCTCTTTTTATTGTGGACTAGCTCAGCCATACATTTGTGGGCGAAGTTAGTGTAAATTTGCACTTTGAACAAAACTACTATTTACGGTTTAACAATAAATCAAAATAAAATAAAAATATGAAAAATATATGAGCCCTTCAAAGTGTTATTTGTGCACTAAAGATAAAAACAAAAATTATTAAAATTGATTCTACCCTATCTCACACCATTGGTTAGGTCAGTGGTGCATTGTGGGCCACTCAACCAGACTAATCCCAAAAAAGCCACAGCATTACAGAGTTTACAATGGGGAATCAACTAATGAATGTCTTAAAGTTGTCTCTGCACATTAAACCAAGATAGGAGAAAGTACTTTAACATCCAAAAAGCTTAACACACATCCGCTTTGAAGATAAACCTTTATTGTTTCTCTGATCAGCTTGTGATAGCTTTCAGCCATTTAGTGTTCCACTAACAGCCTTGGCACTTAAAGAGGTTATGAAAAGAGTAAAAGCACCATTGGCTGTCATTCAAATGAAAAAGTTTTAATTAAATCACAGCTACCTGTTTTATTATGGGATCCATCTCGGCTCAGAAGCTCCAAACATTTGTACTGAGACTCAGTCGTGATCTGTCTTTCTCCCTCCATTGCCATCATGACAGGAGTAAGGGACAAGTCAATGATGGGCTCTGCTTTTGTTTCTGTTGTTCCAACCGTTGTTGCACTCTGCAAAGAGAGATGAACTTGAGCACAGCAGAAAATTAAATTCTGGAAAATCCAGAATTTAAGAACTGGCTCCCTTTCAATTCATGGGCTTGAAAATGAACTAAATTGACATGAATGGCAGTGTTACGTAAATAATTAAATACATTTTTTTTAAAATATATATATATAGTTATTCCCTTGTACTGTAGAAAACAATTTTTGTTAAAAAATATCATCAAATTAAATTAAATTATTAAAAATAGGAAATGACTACAGTAATGGTACCCTGGCACATAAATTTACTGAAGAAGGTCATTTTAATAATTTGCTTTAATTTTAAGAAAAAATATATACAAACTGCTTTAGTTTGTAGACCAATTCTCATTATTAACTACTGACATTAACGGCTGTGTTTCCCAGCTGTCTTGAGTTCTGTTGATTAGGTCCTTGTGTATTTATATCAGTTCTGTTTGAGTTTTTCCTTGTCCGTGATTAATGTTGTAAACGTTGTGAGAGTGTCATTTTGTTCTACACTTTATCCTGAGTTACATTAAAAGCTCATTCTTAAAAATCTCCGCATCTCCTACGATCTCCTTTACCAGCACAGCACATAACAGAATCATGGACCCTAAAGCAGCGATGACATTTCCTGCTCGCTTCCTGTCTCTCTGCTTTTGAGACCTCCCGTTTTATTCCTTTGCTGAGGAATTTTACCAGCTCGCAGTGAAAGTTGAGTTGGAAGACGCCACCATTATTCATCTGTTTCGGCTCGGGGTCAGTTTCCACCATCCCGTGGAGCTCCCAGACAGGAGGATGTTGAAGGATGGCTATCTTCCGGTGTCTGGGAAGTGTCCGGGCCCGAGACAGAATCAGTTTAACGTCCACAGATCCTTCGACAGTTCCGAAGCCCATGCCGCCAGAACGCACACCTGAAACTGTGCCACAAGATCCGATCCATTTCCCCGCGGATTCCGCGGATTCCGCAATTACAGCTAGAAGAGCCATTTCCTAATCCTGTGCATGACATGTGGCCAGAAAAGGCAAACCATTTCCCTGTGGATTCCACTTCACAATTACAGCCAGGAGAGCCGTCCACTAACCATGTAAATGATATGCGGTCAGTCTTGCTCCAGAGTTTCGGCCAGGAGAGCCGTTCAAGTTCCCCGGGGATTCCAGTCCGCAGTTTCCAAGTCCTGCTCCAGAGATTCGGCCAGGAGAGCAGTTCCAGTTCCCGCGGATTCCACTCTGCTGTTCCTAATTCCTGCTCCAGAGTTTCGGCCAGTAGAGCCGTTCCAGTTCAAGCGGATTCCTGTCCGCTGTTTCCAATTCCTGCTCCAGAGTTTCAGCTAGGAGAGGCGCTCCAGTTCCCCGCAGATTCCAGTTCGCAGTTTTCAAGCCCTGCTCCAGAGTTTCGTCCAGGAGTGCCGTTCCAGTCCAGCCCTGCATTTGCGCTTCCAGAGTGCCCCCCTGAGTTTGCGCTTCCAGAGCGCCCATCTGAACCTGTTTTTGAAGAGTGCCCCCCTAAGCCTGAGTTTGTACGGTTATGGTCGGGTTAGGGAAGGGTGGGAGGGGGATTTGGCCATGCCCTTCAGTGACTCCAGATCTGCCATGGCTGCCTGAGACTCCTGATTTGCCGTAGAGGCAGTCAGTGACTCTGCCCCTTCTGACCTCCAGGGCGCCGACCATCCCTCCCCTGTTGTTTTTCTTTTTGATGTTATGTGTATGTGCGAGGTCACTTCTTTCCGGGAGGGGGAGGTAAATGTTAAGTTTCTGTCTGTTTTAGTTTCATTGTCATGTCTTCCTGTTTTGGTTTCATTTTGATTCCCCCCATGTATGCCCTTATTTAGTTCCTGTCGTTATGTTATCATTAGTTTATTAGTCTCCCCCTGTGTTTCCCAGCTGTCTTGAGTTCTGTTGATTAGGTCCTTGTGCAGTTATTGTAGTTTTCCCTTGCCCGTGATTAATGTTGTAAACGTTATGTCATTTTGTTCCCGATTTGCTACTGCAATTCAAATTCAATTCAAACTCAGGAATTAGACTGGGATTTAAAAGCTATTCCTGAATGGCACCAAATATCATCATAAACACCACAGTCTTTTTTTTCTCTTGCGACCTCATATGCACACCTATTTGATTCTGAGGACACCACATGGTCACTTGACATTTAAAATGGTATGGTTTTACACATGAAAACTGGCCAGATGCATTCCTCTGCTATAACATGCCATATCAGTATAATGAAGATAAGAAATTCTTCAGATCCATTGGAGCTTTTCTAGCAAAGACTTACAGGGATAAAGCTTCACCCACAAAGACAGGCTTGAATATCAAAATTCAAAGCGCATTTCTAACCATTGTGTTGCTGGTATGACTCATCTTATAGTTCAATGGGAAGTCAAAGAGCCGATTCAAAAGCACTTTACTTTTCCACTTTTAGACACCTCACAGTAATGAATTCTACATTCATTTATGACTGAAACTTTGATGTCTTTGAGCAAAGATCTTAACTTTGGCAGACCCACCTTCTGATTAATACTATTAAACAAATTGAGAACAATTCTATGGCAGCTTCTTCAGTGCTGTGTGTCTGTCTTACCTCCATGCAATAACGCATTTACAACACCAAATTCATCTGTGAGGTTTCTGATGTCCCATGTAGCAGTTTAGCAGCCGTACATATGATGTCACTCCAAACTTTGAAGTAAATGACGTCATACATACGACCACCAGGCCACCACCCAAGTCAGGAAAACCATTTGTCCTTCAATAGAAACTAAATGTCAAGAATGGATAACATCATGTTTCAGAAACTTCTAAGAAAAAAAGTACATCACTTGTAAACTTCTTGGACTCGTATTTACACCCATTAAAACCAATCCACACCTTTGCTCTCACTTTTTGTTGTTTAGTCTAGCTTTAATTAAATGCCATTTCCCATTATACTTTTAAATGTGACGTGCTATTCTGCAAGCTCATTACCATTCCACTAAGTTAGATTTATATGCAGTCATGGAAAAGTAGCTTCAAGGTCAAAAATAAACAGAGAGGACATATTAATGTGCACATACAATTAGAAAAGTTTGCTGTTGGCTTGTTTGTGGCTACAGTTGCAGTGTTAACATAGTGCTACATGCAGAGGGCTTCATATGCTCCCATTTCATCATTCTGACACAGAGCCAGCTGCTCTGATACCAGCATTAATGGAACTCTTTGGAGCCACCATTTCATGCCTCAGGAGTTCTGTGGGTTTTCAGGTCATCTCCGCTTGTAATTACCAAACTGGAGCAATTAGTTAGTAATGGATTTTTTCTACTGGATAGTTTGGGGCTGAGGGTGGGGTAATCAGGAGAGAAATCATCTAATGACAGTTTGCAGAAAAACAAAAAAACTAACTAAAAAAAACTTAAGTGGCCAGTGAAAGTTTTAGCAACAGCAAGTTCAAATGGGTCAATTATCAAATTCTAGGAACAAGTATGTATCATGGACTAATTTCACCACAAATGCAAAACACAAATATGCATTAACATGAATAAACAATGAAAGTTACGGTCTACTCACCAAGATAAATGATGTCAAAAGCCATAGGGTCTCTTGCCAACCCATGCTCTCAGATACTGACTTTATCTGTGAACACAAAAAAATTTAAGAAATGCATACAAATGCAACAGACATCCAAGTTGAAGCTGACAATCAGCGTCTTAAGACCCTGCGCCCTCATATGAGGACATTATATTTTAGTGAATTTCTCTGATACTGTACATATCGCAGTTTTAAGTCTGGATGTCCTGTTAAAAAGTACATTCAGGGCTTTTCAGAGATACCAAATGATTGGATGTTTGATCATAATCACTTCTTCTCCTTAGTCTAATTTAATGACGTGACTTATAAAATATGATAATATTATGTCATTATCATGTAAATCTGTTTAAATGTCATTTTTAAATTGTGTATAATGAATCAATATTTCAGGAAAGTGTTATGGGGTTTCAAATCAAAATATAACTTTCTGTTATAAAACAGGAAGTTGATTCCATACATATGAGATGTTACAATAAAATTTAGGGGAAAACAGAAATCAATCAAAATTCAAAGTTTTTCATTTGGGAGGTGCTGGGAATATACTCTTGCAGTAAAAAAAACCCTAAAAGAACTACTAGGCAATATAGTTTAATTTTACTTATGGTAAATATTCCTCTTTAGTAGACAATACCTATTTCTTTGAGACACTTTCTATATGTTTGAAACAAGCAATACATTACTGTGGATAAACACATTTTCACAGTTTGACTTAAACCATATTATGTTGTAGTTCCATATAACATTACCAGCTACTGCTGAGTAATTAAGTTTTATATAATTGCCAGAGTCATTTTATCCTCCATTTTGGCTCTTGGCGAATTTTGGACCCTGAGTATGATATATCAAAGCTAGACCTTGGCTGTTAACCTAAAGCACTGACCTGTCAAAACTGCTTTTATTAGCCTTAAGTGTCATGTATCATTTTTATACAAAATTGTAGGTCAAACAGTCTCTGCCAACATAGCAACAATAATACACTAACCCATGCTAACAGTTTACCATCTATATTCTACACTCTTTCTGCACTTTATCAACAAAAAATGTTATCACAGTAAAGCAGAGGAGTGAGGAAGAGAAAACACATTAAAGATGGTTAATCATTTTGTTGTCACCGTAACACATGTTATGGGTTTTCAGTTCAGTAGCTAAGATCGTAATTAGCATTCCCATCCACCTCTGTTTCTCATGCGATTTAAAATGGGCTTGCTCTCCTGTGTAACTAGGTTTCAGAATGTTTGATCTCAACACCTCTCTTCAGATCACAGTGGGAGTATTTCTCTGATAGACAGACAGACAGATACCAGGAATAGCTACTGAACCTCTGGATCCACTCAGCTGTGTTGACATTACCTCAGATTAACAGCAGCCAAGTCTCCACAGACTGCCCTGGTGTGCATGTAGTTTGAGTGCTGATTTATTGGGATGTGGAGTGTATGTACTGCCTCAGGCCTCTTAGTATGTTCTGTCACAACACATATCACGTTCAGAGAAGATATTTGGCTCTAAATTTATTTTGAAAAAAAATTGGAAAATTCCAACCAAAAATGGGCCATTATTTTAAGAACAAACAAGAAGAGCCTAAATCATTTTAACTCTTATACCACCAGTTTTTGGGCATGCAGTTCAACACAAAATGCCATTAAAATGCAATGATGCAGCTGTTCAAACAGCTTAGTTTTTGATAGTTTTTCAAAAGCAGCGCACAGTCAATAGTATGTAGGGCTGTCAGTATTTATAGACTAACGTAAAATTACTGTTAGCTTCACAATGAGTCAGTCACAATGAGAACTGCATCACTTAACATGAACAATTAAATATTATATCCTAGTATTAATCTTAGTAAACATAATTTCTAATACAATGATAAGATCTAAATTTGAATGTTAATATTAATTTGTGCTATTATGAACTATCAATGAATAGTTCTATTTTTGTAACTAATTTTAACAAAGACATTGGTTAATGCATTAACTAATGGTTACTGTGTATCACAGTTAACACATTTATTCAGTTGCACATTTTATTCTGTTCTAACAGTTGTTAGCATCATTTAGACACATTCTGTTTTTCTCATTTTTATTGACTTCTGATACTTTTAATACTGGGCTAATAACCTTTCTGCATTCTTACATTTTCATTAAAATTCTATTTAGCATGTTTATTGCTGTTTGTTTTGCGTGGGGACTCATCAATGTAGGTGATTTAAGGTTTAACCATCCTTGTGGGGGCAATTGGTCGCACACTCTTACATACACGCAGCCCACAAGTCCCTAGCGGACCGTGTATTTCTCCAAAAATGGGTTAAGACGTTGTTTACAGGTCATTTATTTATATACGGAAACCAAATGGGACATTTAACAAAAGCCATTTGCATTCTCTAGATGGTGAAATTCAGTGATGAATGAAGCTATTTCCTGTGTCTTTAATGGAGGTTTGTTTATGGGTGAGGCAAGTAGTAAATCTGTTTCCTTCCAGTGTCAATATAAAGTCGTGCAGATCTATTTTTGCTTTGAGTGTCATACACAAAATCTGCAATAATTGCACATTATTTAGCTTGAAAAGAAATTAAATAGCCCTATTCTCATATGAAAAACACCCAGAAAGATGAATTAAGAACATATCTCCATCACTGAATACTGTCTAGTTGGCAAATAAAAAGAGGTGGAAATATAGAAAGATGGCGAGCACACAGTTCTGTTCAGAATGCCAGATGGCTGTGGTCAGTGGCACAGGGAAAAGAGGAAGAAATCGGGCTTGCTTAACTGCCTAATCGTTGTTTCCCAGAGTGCAGGAGGTTGGTTGTTTTTTAAATGCCTGCCAGTATCTGGATGGAACGTAGCCAATATAGGAAAAGGACACAGGCTGAGAATGAATCCCAGTCTTTGGATTCAGCTCCATATAAGTTCTGGTTATTAGCCAAGGTAATTAATGTTCCTCCATGAGGATGAATTAAAACTTTTCTTCATTAAATCTCATCATGTTTGCCAGTAGGCTGGGTATTCCCCATGGAAGCACCAGACTGAAGATTCAAACGTTACTTTGGAAGTAAGATCAGGAATTACAAAGTGGATGTTAAATTAGGAACCATGACCAGATATTACTCATTAAAGTTTTGTTTGGTTTTTTTTTTTTTAAATGAAGGGTCTAAGATGGCACTCATTCCTTTCTGAAAGGCTTTCAGGAATATTAACAATGTTTGTTTTGAAAAATGACTTTTAATCCTTTGGTGACTGTAAAACTCAAATCCTCTGTGTCCACTTCCTTAAAGCTCCATAAAATGGCTTAGCGAGGATTGATATGTGATTAACCAATTATTTTTTACATAATCTCTGGCATACTTTATTCTAATTGAGGGTTTTTGCTTGGAAATCTTTTTTAATGCCCAACCAATTTATACTTGAGCCCTTCTTTTGGCAGCTGCTGAGGTTGGCTAGTTTCCGGTCTCATGATGCACTATAAAGCTTTTCTTTTTACAAAATATAAGTTAGCAAGTAAATATGTTTACATACTTATGCAGCGATTTTAAACAGTTTATCGATTTACAAAAAACTGTACTCTATAGGACATACTTTGAGAAAATTCAGAAATTGTTCAATTTCACAAGTAATCACAAAGAAATGACAAGCAACACATTTAATTAAATGTGAAATTTTCTAGTTGAAACACTAATTAATTTACCACAAATTTACCATTGTTATGCAAAGTGCTAAATAGATAAACAGCATGAACGCATTGTTTGTAAAATTCCTTTAGGGATATGGATGCCTTGAGACCGACACTACAAATTCCAGTATTAAATTTTCATGTATTTAATTTAATTCTTGTCAGCTGTGGGGGGTTTTATAGATTACTAAAGCACCTCACTTTATATAACTCATATCCTGTTTCTCTTTACTAGACTTTCTCATTCTTAGTGTGCCATGTCAAAAATCATCCGACATAATCAAAAGTGAGGCTGAAAGAAAAGCAGAGCAAGGCTCCTTTTAACTTCTCCAGACCCTCTCTTGGGATTGTTCCTACCAAAAAAGTCCCCCTCTATAAACAAGATAGATTTGGGGGGAAGACAAATATGATCCACATCAATATCGTCTCCCATTTACTAAAATAAGGCATAAGCGAATTGTGAGCCATTACAGTCAACTGTGACAGAGCACCTCAGTGTGGCAAAAGCACACTGGTATGAACCTTTAGTGCTATTGTGAAATGCTGTCATGATGCCAGGGCTTTCAGGTCCAGTGGCATGCAAACTCAAGGCTGTTTCTTCCATGTGCTATTAGGCCAGCAATTTTTCTCTCTCTAATATCGAGCTTTTCTGAAAGCCTCATTTGTACTTTCCAAATCTGACCTTGTACTATGCATCAGGTCAAAAAAAGAGAAACCTGCTGAAGTACAGCTGAAACACAAGTGAATGAGGGCATCTAGGGTGTTTTGGTATATGAGAAGCACTACATTCTGACTCATTAACGCGGCTAATTCTATCAGAGAGTGAGATACCCCTGTACAGCAATAAGCCATTAGCTGGCTTTAATAGGTGTCATATTTATATAGCACCGAAATGGACTGGAGTGATATCAAACGAGAGGACAGGAAAATGCACTCTGAGGGATATCCATAATTCAGAGAGCACTTAAAATGCCGTGGCACTGCAGTGTACTCTGCTTTTCCTGGATTAGGCCCTCAGGGCTGCGAGCGGTAATGATAATCAAGTGTAGACCCAGGTACAGGTATGCCTTGTATGTGGTTTTCCTGGACTTTTAATCCTGTTCTATGTTAGCACTATTGGGGTTTATTGAACAGTAAAGCTATACTCTTTGCGACTCTTCTGCTGTTTGGTGTTTATGGAAAATCTTGATTATGTTTGAGGGTTTGTATGTAAAAGCATCTTGACACAGCAAAGGCAGCAGAGAAACCAAATCTGAAATGGCATAAAACCATGAAAATAGACCATTTAATGCTGTTCTGAAGCGGCATGAATGCATTTACACAGAAATTAAAAAGGTGGGAAACATATACCAATTTTAATTGGTTTTAAAGAAATTAATAAAAAAACACAACAAACTTTTAAGAATTTTAAGCTGAGACTGCTTCGAATTTCTCATCCAATGGGTTGTCATGACAAACGACGCTGTTTAGAGCGTTGCATCGCATATAATTAACAACTAATGAAAACAGTGTTGTGTCGCCTTTGATACTAGGGACTGAGGTGGATCAGACACGGCGTATTTGAGGTCTGCTTTTATGCATATTTACACTGAAATCTGAGCAGACATGGACCGCTTTAGGCAGCCTTACATCAGCTGTGTAAAGATGCATAAGTGAAATCTGTTCACAGTTCATTACACTTTAACAAAGATTTTCAGTCATAAATTCTACAATGTATATTGGAGTTTGTTGTAACACTTTTGTATAGGGACGTGGGGCCTCATAAAATGTTGAGCAGAAACCATCCTTAATTTGATTTTATGATAGTTTCTCCAAATATGTGTATGTATGATTCACAGAATGAGTATATGAACAGAATGAAAGGTTTCAGCTCTCTGCTTGTAAAAGACTCCTAATTAATGTTGTTAACATATGAATTATCCCCAATCATCATAATTTAGAGCAGCGAGCTGAAAAACCTGTAATACTTGGACAATAAAAAGTGTGTATGTCGGCTCAGACCCTGACGAGATGCTAAGCACTTTTCCACGTCAAAGACCGTTTAAAAAATCTGAACGTTGGGGTGGATTTAAGCGTATACACGCTGTGTGATTAAATCTGAGCATACACATGCTTTATAAACGAGGTCTCAGTTCTCACAATGCTTAATTTTATTATTAGCATATTGGCTGTTTGTTAGTGCTTATAAAGCATGTATTCTACATGACCATATTCTATATCCCTTATGCCTAAACTTTCATGTGTTACTTGCCATTCTTTTTTGAGTAACAACATCATCAAGGTCTCTTATGACCTTGTCCTCTCCCCTCATGATAAAAGACTATTAAGATAAGTCCCCTATGGATGTTTATATTCTGCCAGCGTTCTGCACAGTATACCTCTTTACCTGGCAGGACTGATGCCTTCAGTTTCCCACACGTGTATATTGACTGCTAGCGATTATTCTGTTGAAAGAGTCTCAGAGCTTCCACACAATTTAACCTTCAAACTGCAGCAGTGTGTTTTCAATGAAGGGAAGTCATGCAACTCTTCCCAGGCTCAGCCAGCACCTTCTGATTCATGGGTCTACATATATATTTATCTTCTCCAAATCGAGCCCTCTGTTGTGACGAGGTGCGTTAGCACTTAATCCATCTTGGCCATCGAGATTGGAGCCAGCCAAGTGCCACATGCGCTCCAGCTGTTTTCAACACAAACCCAACAAGCAGGCGTTCACAGACACTGGCCAGGTGTGAGAAGACTCCTGGCAGTAAAGTTAAACACGAAAAATGAAATGGAGAAGGGGGGCTGCGTGGATTGTCATATCTCAAAAGTAAAATAGCCCATATTTTACAGTCTTAGTGTCCCGTTTGCTTTATAAGGGACATAAAGAACTAAGCACAGCCATTGCGCTGATGATGGATCTCTAATCTTTATGGCTTCTGGAGAGTCAGACAGAGTTTAAAGAGGAATTTTTAACTAGTCTGTATTCGCCATGTTTCACACCTCACAATTGCTCACAACTGCAAATTGGATTTGTACATTATTTTTCACAGTAAAGGTTGAAAAATATAACACAGGATTCAATTATAAGACTGTGTCTTCAGTTTTTCCACATTAAATTTCTGCCTGTGGGAATCTGATGGTTTATAGAATCAAGAACAGTGACGAGGATATACAAAGAAATCTACAAATGAGTTCTCTCTAAATGAGCTATGTCTCAAATTATGTACTATAAACTATGCACTTACATTATGCACTCATGTATATTTGTTGGTGGAGCGCAAAACTAGTCTATAAAAGGACTGGAAATAACTGTTACCAATCAGCTGGAAAAACATTTGGAATGGCAGCACCATTTTTAAAATCTGTTCATTAAACTTTTATAATAACAAAAGGATAAAGATATTTTTCCTACACTTACCCTCAACCTCAAATACAAAACTAAATCACACACACAAACAAGCCCTTAATATGTAATTATAGACCTTATGTCAATTATGTATATCTAATTAGCTTTGCATCAGAATTCCTAAGCAAAGAAACAAAAGCAATCGCCCATGTACATTATTATTTCAATTAAATGTTAAATGTTTTCACCCAAAACTATTAAGCATCCACAATAATAACTAATTTGTAAGTAGCTTTGGATAAAAGTGTCTGCTAAATGTTTGAAGTTAATAATAGAAAATGTTTATTATACATGCCAAAGTCCATTTTTGCGCATTTGTAACGCAGGTTTGTGTTTTATTTGGCACACTATTTATACACACATTCATGAGATCAGTTAGAAAAATTAAAATAATATGTTTTTACAAAGGATCATGCGGCACAGAAGACTGGAGTAATGGCTTCTGAAAATTCAGCTTTGCCCTCAAATGAATAAATTACATTTAAAAATCTATTAAACTATTTCTGTTTTTATTGTATTTTCATCAAATACAACTGTTAGGTTAGGAATTTTTTTTTTTAATTACAAATAACTTAATATGAATACAACAGCACAGGAACACAAAATGCCCCAAACAGATAATCTTGACCTCAAAAAGTCAAATGGCTTGACCAAATGAAGTGATAACCTTGCCATTTGACTCATACTTCTGTCACAGTTTGTTTGAGACTGAGAAAACATTGTGTCTAGTAGATAAACTAGTTATATTTTATCTTGCGCAAAATGGGAAGGTGGCTCATCCTCCTCTTCAATTCACGCCTTTTGACCTTCCTCTGAGAGCTCTTGATTTTTATCTCGATTGGTGTGACCTCTCTTTTCACAGAAGCAAAAAGCAGTGGCACAGAGAACAGATATCCAGCTACTAGCCCTCCCAAATGCCAGGCTGTCAAGGGGAGAAAATAAGAGCAGGTAGAGCACTTTTGCAGAGTCAGGATAAATTTTAAGGCACTTTTATCCGAGATGGCATAATGTAAGCTCATGCATTTTCCTTTTCCTTAAAAAACATGGGAGTGGGCTTGCCTCTGGTACAACAAACTGCTTTAAACTCTGGAGGAACATAAAGTAGGACTTGAGTTTCTTAGGGCACTGTTTCCTGCAGAGGCAGACATTCTCAGAAGAACATTTCCTATCTCATAACTCAAAAAAGAAGCAAAGCAAGAAGCAGTCACAGTTTAAACAACGGCTGTTAGTCATACTTGAGTCCGCAGTGTGATTTTGCATGTAATCATCATCTCACATCATCCCCATAGGGCTCTTTTTGATGCATTTTGCCATAACGCGCTTTCACTGTAGAGTGGAGAACCATAAAGGTCACGGAAAGTTTCTATAATAAATTGTGAAAGTGATTGTGAAAGTGATACTTAAAATGACACTTCATTTGCCCTGTTCTAGGAGTAAACTGCTCTTTTGAGACTATTTATTAAGACTTAACATTTACATTATGCAATCTGCATTCTGGTAATGGGGTTCTGCCCATTCCAGTTCAAATTAAATGATGTTGTAAACAAAGTTTCGGTAGGAGCGCGCACGAACGCTTAGCCACGGCTGGTTCCCAATTATCTCTAATCAGCCTATTAATCAGTATCCAATCCCGTTCGTCTGCCTCCACTTTAAATAACCTTGTCTACTTCCCTTCCATATCTAGCTACGCATCCCTCCACCTCCCCTTCTCTGCCTTGTTTTCGCACCTTCCGCAAGGGGGGCACGCCAAACACACTTAACTAATTATTATGAGGAAGTGCAAACTCATGAAATGACTGAATTTGACATTCACTGCTAAAAGCCAATTTTCCACTAGCTTAAATGATTCTTTAGGGTCTTAATGGAAAGTTTGTAATATAGTTTGTTTGTTTTAAAATCAAAGGAGATTTGCAAAGATTCATTAAAAGACATGCTTCTGTAGAGGAGGCTGGATCATAAATGATTCTCGCGAACATAAATGCATTTCGGTTGATCAAGGGGGCGTTTACCTTCAGAACCAAACTTAACATTAATCTTCCGCGTCTTCAGTCACTCAGATGTCGGGAGTAAATGACTACTGCTATGTTCATTAATACATTCAACAACAAAACGGCTCAATCTCTTAGGAGTCTTGATTTCAGAAGGGGCAACTTATTTTAATTACATTAAAACAAAACTACCTGTGGATCTTTATCATTGTAGGGTGGTTTTGTACACACACTCCCAACACACATTTCAGACCAAACAGCTTGTAAAAGTGCATGTAGCACCGGATGACCCTTTTATGTTGTTTTCAGAACAAATTTTAATGTGTTAGTTGTAAATTGTTTTGATAGTATTTAACATAGATTAGGAATGTTTCCAATATGTATGACAAACAAAATGTTTTTATCCCAAAACTTGAGTTGTACTAATGATTGTCAAACGTTACTGTAAATTCAATATCCTCTCCAACAAATTAACTGACATAGAAACAGTTCTTAAATGCAGATTTCCCAAGCTCAGGTCGGTAATAATATATATTTTAATTCAGACACATGAGATTGGAAAAAAAAATACAATGATGAGTCTATTTTTCTGAACCTGTCACGTCTGAACCTGGTCAATGGTTCACCTGCACTCATTTATATCTTGCTGACTTGAGTTCACATTTGAAAATTGTAATCAGGAATGTTTGAGCCCCTCTGTAAATGAAGTTGACCCATTTATATGTATAGGCCCCAAGTAGCCCTATCTAGCAGACTGTCAAATATTTAGTGACATTTCTGTCTGAGACCACTCTAGGTGAGCTGCAGTGCAAACAAAAGAGAATTAATTTTGATTATCTAAGTGGAGCAATCTCACTTTTCTGACAGTTTTGACATTTTTCACTGACCTTAACAGGTTTCTATCTGATTTTCTATCGTTGACTTCTATTTCTATTTCTCAGCAGGTTTTTTTGCATATGCACAAGACAGTTTTGAAAGAGCAGCAGGAAAGACTGACAACGTTTTATCTGGCACGTGCTCTTTCATTTCTGAGTATCCATTCAATCATTTTCATTCAGTTTCCTAGAATTTTTTTTTTCATCTGTCAAGAACAAAAATCTGTCTTTTTCTTTTTCAGACTTATTCTGGAATAACTAGAAATTTAGGATTTTAAGTGACACCTCGTTTAACTTTTAACACTTTTTTTTTATTTCAAAATTAGCCAAATTTATTACTGAGAAGGTCAAACATGTTTACTTTAATAGCTTTGGAAGCAGCATGAATGCCGTCCTGCTCCAGGTGATTAAACTGACTGCAAGATATATAGAAATATGGAATATGAGTAATATGGATGTGCTCACCAATAATGGCAACATAAATTGGTTAGACATGGTTGGGCTTTACGAACACTGCTGTGAAAGCGTTGGCTGAATAAAGTGCATCATTGTGCACACAGGTACAAAAAAACCCAAAGTAATCCCAACACTAAATCTGTACAGAGGCGTTTAAAAAGTTAAATTGGCGATGGATCCGGTTTGGTTAATGGAACAAACATTACCTCTATAAATCAGATAATGGGGCACGAATGGCAAAATAGCTTTCTGGAAGCAGGCCGACAAGGCACATCAGAGTCAATGGAGGCCCTAGGCGGAGATAAATCAAACACAAAGTAATGCTTAATGACTACAAGTTTGCTCTGTTTTTCTTATTATTTTTCAAGTATGGAAAATCGTTACATGCAGCGACGTGAACATTAATAGCTTAGTATGCAGTATCCAGAAACGATACTGTACCTCCTGTGGGTTTAAATCTATGTAATGTATAAAACCCCAAAGAATCTTGTTTGTGACTTTTCATTAAATGTCATGGAGTAAAAGTGCATGTACTGTGCTCTAGGTACAAAACAATATTTCATATGCTAATTTCTGGGGGGCTGTCTAACAGATATGAATAGGGAAAAGGTAGAGAATAAAAGGGACTGTTGGCAGGAATCTATAGGAACTGAATGGTTATTATTCCAAAGCTTTGCTGGCTCATGCAAATCAGTTTACAAGCAAAGCTTTTATATTTATAATACATTTAATCACAGCAGCCAATGCAAATTGGGATTCTTCCATCATGAGGGGTATTTATACTTAGTGACAGTGTTTTTTTTTTCTTCAGAATGGATGAAACTAATGCATCTTGTCATTTGGCCACATACCTGTGCATGAACTTACTCCAGATGGAGTAAGATGGAAGGAACAGCCCAAAAAGATAAATAAATTGGTTGCCATATGGTCCAAAAAGAGCCCTAAACCATACACCTTGCTGTCCAGCATGAGAATCGTCACTGCATTGAACATAGAGGTAAAGAACACTTTTTTTACTGTTTGCAGAGGCACATTTATGTGGCCAGATGTACTTGAAACATGTACACCCAAAAACACCCTAATGTTCTTCTGGTTTTGCTGTAAAACACAGCATCCTTCATGTAGCAGTAGTCACACAACATTGGCCCTATTAACACCTGCTATTAACATCAGTCTTGTGTAATAGGATAACAAGCGGTCCTGCGAGACAGAGGGATATAAAATGTGTCACTTTTGAGGGACTACATACATGTTGTGCATGTATGTACAAGCATTTAAAATGTTTACTTTGAAGATACATGTTCAAAATGCTGTTTCAACGTAGTGGTTGACTGACAAGTGAGTAAAAGGTACTTTGATGCTAGGACAGATTATCTTTTACACTTCAAATATGATGGGATCGCATGCGTTCAGATTACGTTTTGAATCCCATTTACCAAACCTCTTGAGGCTGAATGACCCAAAATGGATGTTAATACCAGGATTTAGTCCCCTAGCGCTAACATCTTCTATCCACAACATAAGCGCAGAATTCTTCCCCTGAGCTATATAATTAATATGATTTCATGCATTACAGAAAACGGTATCTCCTTACTCCCTGTTTCCTTTTTACTAGGTTGTTTTTGAGAAAGATTTTTTTTTTTTAATTTTTGATTTGGGCTCATTCATGCAGTCTTTCATTTACTTTTATAATCCAATAGAAGAAAATACAGATTGATTGTAATATATGAAACAATTATGCAATATGTTGCATCTATTTAATACAGTCCTGTTATCCTGAATTTTCACAACATGAATTATATAAATCATTTTTCGTTTTCATCAGCAGCCAACTATGAGGTTAAATATAAAGCCTGCACAGCTGTGTCTGTCTTTGCCTGCTGAGAAAATGTGCTGCTTGTTCTCCAGAGAGTCTTAACACAACTGGCAGCGACACACTGGAGGAAAAGCTTTAAACAAAAGACTGAATTCTCAATTGCCCCACTTTTAAGAAATCAGTATGTGAAAAAATATTCATTTTTCTCAACCATCTGTTCTATAAGTATTTTAAGCTCATCACCGTCAATCCCATAAAGAACGAATATTTAGGCTTATGAATATTATGTTTTGTTTAAATGTGTTTTCGTCTGTCAATTTTCTGACATTTTGATAATGGTCTGTGCGGATTATGTAAAGACTGAAAATTCCTATTCAGACACTATAAATATACATTACTCGGTTTTTCCACACAGAGAATTGAGAAGCCAGGAAAAGTTTTGATCACCACATGAAAAGACTTCCCCTGTCTTGACTCTGTGACTTGGCATCGAAAATGAAAAGGCTTGAAAACGTTTGATTTACCGTTTTAAAATACTTGTGTATGCAGAGAACAGTGTCTGTTGCTGTCAGCCATGCTAAACACAAATCCTGGAATGAATAAATATTAATAATAAATATATAATTATGGAAATATAAGTATTATAACGCCATATGTAAGTAATTCAGTACCATTTGCAAGAGATAACAGCAAATAAATAGAGAAATCTTTACTTGGGAGCGGTACCAATGTATGAGGCACTGCTAGGCTGCTATAGTAATATTAGACTTAATGCTGACACAAATATAACTCAATATAAGTATTTTTTCCTCACACTGTTTATGCAAATGGTTCAAACTTCTCATACAGAAATGTACAGGCACATTCTTTGTATGATATTAACAAGGCCCACAGGGGGTAAAATAACAGTCTGTCTCAGTATTGGGATTTTATAAACACTCTGCAGAGTGCTCACTGAAAGCCTTTTAAGAATATTGGTAAGGACCGTTAATAACTGCGGTCTATGTAAGTGCGATATCTGCAAAAATACAGTTATATCCATAGAGGTGCATAGCAATTTTTCCTGCCAGTCAGAAAAGAGATCACTACTGTTAACAACCCACAAGCACTGCGTGTCAAAATTGGCAAAAGTAGACTTAGTGGATCCAGCTGTTTTGCGTACATCTGTGAAGGTGCTTTTCAGAAATAAATTAAAACAAGTTGTAAATATGTTAGAGAGACGAAGAAACAAGAAATATCTTGGGACAGTTTCAAGTTTTCCATACATAAAAATTGTACCTACAGTGCACCTGCAATGCTTTTATTCAGTTTTACGATTTCAGCTCCGGTTTCTATATTTGTTGTTATCTTTTTCATTTCAAAATCAATGAAAATTACAAACGTTCACACGATCGACAGTTGTCCATTTTCTCAAACAAGCAAATTATTTCACCCGCCATGACTGCCTGTCATTGCAAACCAATTCAACCTTACATAAAGGCTTTATAGAGTCCATTACACAACACATATGGCACCCTGACAGCATCTCCACTGAGACTGTAGCCAGTCCAATATGCTCGTCCCATATTTTGTCCCATCTAAGCATGTCCACATGAAAAAACATTACTAACACATTTTACTACAATCAAGCATTTTTTTTCTTTTCACAGTAGTGTTAAACAAGATGAAGATTACTCAAAGCGATACTCAACCAAAAATGAAAATACATTTATCAAGTACTTACCTGACAAAGCAGAATATATTTTTTGTACATACAAATAAAGTTCTACAGAATAAAGAAAGCTTTAGAATATACTGCAACAGAGAAAATGATAATTTTTGCGTGAACTATCATCTTAAGATGCATGTTGCATTAATACCATAACCAAATGCTAAATTTCATTTGTACAAAATCAACTGAATATAATTAAATATAAGCACTTTACATTCTGATAATGTATTATGTCCAACCTCGCAATGAAGCTGCTTCTAACAACCTCACCTTCTTGGGAAAGCAATTAAGATTGTTTTGCGTATTCAATATATTAAGCAAAGCAATCATGAAACGCCATTGATGCAAAGGCAGTGAATTGAGTAGACAGGCCCATGTGATGCCAAACACTCCTATTACACAGAGAGTGAGAGAGAGAGCGGTCCAAACCGACCATGCATTGCCTGCTGTCAACCTCTGCTTGTCTGTCAACTTGCATACCCAGCTACTCAAGAAAATAGAAAAAAACAAATAGACTGTAAATGAGAATGGGCAGTACGGACAACCAGAAGAAAAATGAAGCAAGACTGCATTAACAAAATTTGAGATGAGAGTGAACAAAATGGGGTAAATAAGCGGCAGAAAAAAACTGAATTAACCATTGTGGAAATGACAGGCATATTGTAGTACATAAAGGAAGATCTTATTTTGAGGCTTACATTAGAAACAATTTTGCTTTATCAACACACAAACAATTTTGATTTCTCTTCCTGTGAATGGAGAAAACGTACTGAGAAATTCTCATGTACAAAAGAAAAAAGAACATTCCTCATTCATGCGCAAATGCTTATAAAACAAGTCCGTACCGTTCATGTGATGTGCTTCATTTGGAGATACTAAAATGAATCAGTTCAGTTTAAACAACCATGATAATTCATATCTGAGCGAGAAAAAAAATGAACTCACTTCATTAAATGAACTCAATCATTACAAATAGGGCATGTGACATTATGCATGAATACTTATAAGCTGGTATGTATTGTGAGAACAAGAGACTGCTCATATAAATCAAATAAATCTGCAGTTCAAAAGTTGGGGTAGGTCAGATTTTTAAATGTTTTTGAAAAAAAAAGAAACATTGTTTAAAACTTAAACTTAGACGTCTTTGATATTTTAATATATTTTACATTTATTGGAAAATAAACGGAGGCAAAGCTGAATATTCACAAGCTGATGTGGTGCTGAAGAAACATTTCTTATTATCGTTTTTGAAAACAGTTGTGCTGCTTAATATTTTTTGTGTACATTTTTATAGATGATTCTTATGGGATTTGTGAATGAATTATATAAAAAAATATATTTATAATAATAATATTATAATTATGTAAAATTATAATAAATAGTCTGTTTACTTTTGAACATGTTAATGCATTCTTGCTGAATTAAGGCATCAGTTTCTTAAAAAAAATATAAAAAATTTCATCTTACGTGCCCTAAGTTTAGTGTATACATTTGCATAATTCTTTAAAATGTTTAGTATTTAAAAACCTACTGCACAGTCTTCTAAATGCCTCTCTGTAGTAGACAACTCTATATAGCACATGATTGTACTTTAGCTCCACCTACTGATTCCTCACACCTCATGTATAGTCTGTCCAGAACAAGCAGAGATGAAAACCCAAGTTCAAGAGTTTTGCAAACTTGCCCAAATTAAATCAAAATTCAGCTGACAGAGTAACATCAAAGCTTCTAAGGAAATTACCTAGCCGAAAACAGTAATTATTTCCAGGTACCTGTTTACGCTTGAGCTGAATCATCAACTGACTCCTTATGAAGAATATTAATCTGCATCCTACAAGTCAAGCGCATTCAAATGCATTCATTGTATAACAATCACACACAAATAGTGCCCATAACTGAATGCAACTGAATGTTTTTGAAATGAACAAAACTTAATTACAGTTAATGGGTTTCATTTTAAAGCTTTGTGCTTATTAAGAGCCGATGATATTATAAAAGGTACTTCACTCACAAAGGGAAGTAAATTATATCCAATTACTTCTCTTGTATATGGTACATTAAAATCCATAATCTGTCTTTACAAATTAAAATATCTGCCTTCTTATGAAAAAAAGAGTCCAATTATACATCAGTGGATGCCATAGTTTAGCAGATTATTACTTTTGTCTCTACAAAAGCCCATTAAGTCTGTGACAAGTGTGAGTTTTCTGGTAGATTACCTCCATCTAATATTTTCAGCACTGCAGACATGTAGACATGGCCTGGGACAGTCTGAAACACACTAATGAATAATGCATAAACCGTTAGCTGAATTGGGAGCAGAGTGAATGTCAACAAGTGAATGTCCATGACCCCGTGCATGGACTGAAACTAGTCCTACATTAATACGGTTGTATTCAGTCTCTACAGTAATGCACTTTCATGTTTGCTTTCCATCTTTTCGTTGTTTGAGTTTAACTTGTCAGGCTGATCAAAAAGAAAACCCATATGTGAAAGCTCACAAGCATTCTTTAAAAGCAGCCGGTATCTAAAATCACTGTCTATTTCTATCTCTGCTTTCAGTCCAACACAAATAATGCGTTTTGTACTATTCGATTACAGGAAAGTCAAACCCGTATCTCGGCAAAGTAAAAAAACTTCTTTAGATACATCGCTGCTTAGTGTCTTTAGTATTTTGTTGCTTTCTGACATTTTACTTGCATGCATTGTTACTAAAAAGGTCAAATATGCATCACAACAAACACTTTCTTTAAAAGATCCCCGTTACTTTACAACCAAACAGTAAAAGCAGCATCTGCATGGGGTTTTTTTCCATCTCTTTTCATATTTCCCAGTTGCATCTCTTAATCCTCTCAATGGAATATATAGCGACTCTAATTTAATCCTCCTGCCATAAAGGCGATAGAAACCTAGAAACACTGCTTCCTGTATGGGGTTTATGTAATGAGCCAATGTTCTACACAAATTATGAAATGTGTGGCTATCACAATCATAATCACAAGGATGTTAACTAGACCAGACCAGCATGTATCCTGCAAAGCGCTGTCAGTTTATGAGGCACCCAGGGTAATATCTGTCACTATCAGACTGGATGCCTCATATTTCAAATAGATTTATAAAACACAGATTCTGTGCACTCTTATTATTTAATTGCTAAACCAATAAAAGAGCTCAGCTCGTGTTTTCAAGTTCTGTCAATACATGCCTTTATGTATTGACAGTAGGAAATTATGAATCTATTTTTTCTGCTGTGATTTATATTGGCAAACATAGGTTTGCATGCTGCCAGGTTGAGGCAAATTTAGGAGCTATTTTGTTTAACCTTTTATTTTATTCTCCATATTTTAATAATCAAATTATATTTAATAACAAAGCTAACAGACATTAATGTAAAGCACAACATATAGGCTAGGCTACAGCACGCAAAAGTCACGCAAGACAAAAGCAAACTAAGGATTTAGGCTATATGCAAAAATATACAGCTAACAAAACAATAGATCTATGTTATTCCATCAGAATAAAATGAACATCTTACCGTTGTATGGATGAGAATGTAAATCCTGCGCTCACTTCACTTTCTCACACTGGGCTTTTCAAACTGAATTCCATCGTCTGGGACTATAATAAGTGATGCTTTCACTGCATCTTGTATTTTGTCTCCGATTGAGGAGAATATACACTCGTTAAAAAGAACCGTCACTGTTTTACATATTTTTATGAGCGGAGACGTTGTTTCAGTTCAGCAGCCGGTAATCCAAGCGCATCTAAGTGCCGCTCATATCTCTCCGAGCATGTGGAGCGTGTGGAGCTCCTCCTAGAATCACTGACAGCGGGCTCCATCTCGCTCAAAGACACACCGAGGCTGTGTTTCAAAATCTAGTGAGCTGCCTTCATAGACAGCATTTCAAGTCTCCTAGACACATTCCCAGAATAGGCTGTCTAGGTGGGCAGACTGCTTCGGGAATATATTAGCATTAAATTATAGGCTAGTCGGTGTGAAGATCATTTTCTGTTTAGGCTCTTCTTGATAAAAACCATTGTGCTTTTTGGAAAAATAAACAAAGCACTCAAGTTTGGGTACCTTTATGATTTAAAACACACACACACACACAGACAAACTAACGTGATAATGCTTGTGTAGTTAGCCTATTTGTGATCCTGGAGCATGAAACCAGTCTTAAGTCGCTGGGGTTTATTTGTAGCAGTATCCAAAAATGCATTGCATGGGTCAAAATTATTGATTTTTTTTTTTTATGCCAAAAATCATTAGGAAATTAAGTAAAAGATCATGTTCCATAAAGATTTTTTGTAAAATTCCAACTGTAAACATATCAAATGTCATTTTTGATTGGTAAAATGCATTGATAAGATATTCATTTGGACAACTTTAAAGGTGATTTGCTCAGTATTTAGATTTTTTGGCACCCTCCGATTCGATTTTCAAATAGATGGATCTCGACCAAATATGGTCCTATCATAACAAACCATGCATCAATATTTATTGAGCTTTCACGTGGCGCATTCATCTCGGTTTTGTAAAATTTGACCTTATGACTGGTTTTGTGGTCCAGGGTCACATTTTATCTGGAAGTTTTAAAATGAAGCGCTGTTGCTACGGTTACTTCCTAAGGAAAACGCGATTTCGTTTCTATACAGATCATCGTAAAATATTTTGCTGGTTTTTGAAATGTACTTCGTGGAAAGCAAATAGTTTGTAGGCTATGCGTATTCTTTTGGACTTTTCCAAACCGAGGACACTATGTCAGCCTACCTTTAATACTTATTGCATTGTTTAAGCAGTTATTAATATCACACAGGTTCGATATAGTAGCCTAATTCTTAAAGAAATTCTTTATTAGGCCTAATTGAATTATGTTAAAACTTGACAACAGGCTTACATAAATGGGCAAACCCACTGATCTATACTAGAGATTATATATAATATTATTATATAGATCAGCGGACAAACGTCATTTAATAGAATGACGTGGCCGTTCATATAGAGTGATTCTCAAAATGCTTTTTTAAAGAAAAAAAAAGCAGAAAGACGAGGTGAAAATCAAACAAGCCCGTCTAGCACAGTTAAGCACCCTATAAATCCCACCCTGACTACCGAGTTATACAGTAAGTACGTGTAGGCAATTCATTCAATGACAACATGAGTTGCAAAATATCTGCATGTTGTTTATTGCCGAGCAACTGAAGTAAGCAAACATGCAATCGTCTTAGAAACTCTAGTACTCCTGAAAAAAAAAAATACTGCATCTAAAAGTTTAAAATACATAAACAAACATGACACAAACCACAGCTCTTAGGCTGAAGGTCCCCTGCTTCTCCCACAACACTGTAACAAAAACAAAAGTACAGTATTTTTCTTGAAGCCAAGCTGCAACGTTCAAAACACATTTGAGTGTGATAATTCAAATAAGAATTCAGCTATAATAAGTAATTCTAATTATATTCTAATTATATTTTAAGACAAAAGCCATTTTAGGATTTCGTTTATGATTAAATTAGTAATTAAATCAATAGTTTTGCAGTAATTGTCCAACAAGCACAATGTTTATTGCTGCAGCTAAATACTATCCTTGAAAAGGATGCGTTTATAAAGGCCACCCAAATACCTGAGTTTGCAAAATGTCAGTACTGCAATTAATTGTTTTCCTTAAGTGAGGAGAATGGATTTGTTACAGAGAAAGTAGTTCCATATTGACTGCTCCAATTACAGTGGAGGTTCTTATGTGAAGTATGCTTGTACTAAAACAGGCACAATTACAAAAACAGAATCATGAAGTAAGTAGGCCTAGTTTTTTAGTACTTGATATTAGGAAATGCTAAATGATTTGTTTTTTTAAATAATACAAAGTAACTATGTGGATTGAGTTCATTTTCCTTTTTCAAAAGTATTTGACAAGCTTTGCCATGTCACTTTTTCCACTGTATCTACTGTATACCGTCACTCCACAAGGACCTTTACCACTCACAGCCTCTTTAATAACTTACAGTTTACACATTTTCCCAAACCTTGGGCAGGTGAATAAATAAGACATTATCCTTATGTAAGCATCTATATCTATCATAGGGCTGCTTATATTTAAAAACAAGTTCATAATACAGTAGCCACCACCAGTTCTCCGTTTCATGATTGTTTTGATAGCTTTTTTTGGATGCTATCAAAAGTCTGAACATGCTACAAAAGTCTGAAATTGCAGGGAGGGGATAGCCTTTGGGGTGACTGCCATTTATTTCTCACCAGCATGTAGCTCATGAGGTCTGATACCATCTCTCACAGTGGGTGAACTGAAAAAGTTGAAAGGTTCTGCTGTAGTTCAAGGAACTGGAAAATTGATGTCAAACTTTGTATGTGCAGCGAGATTCAAAATGATGATAAAGGAAAGAATAAGCAGCAAATTTGAGGAAAAATATCAGTCCAGCTGTGATGTCCGCAACGCTATAATCAAAGCTGACATACAGCTCTTTAAACCACAGTTAACATTGTTTTAATATTTTGTGATGCATTCACAAAAAATGTTGTTGCTTTTTAATTATTATTAATAAATAAATATGTTTTTACAAATATTAGAATTAGTTGAACTGCATCTTGTGTAAACAGCGATCATTTGTCTTGTGCTGGGCGGTCTTCAAAGCCCGGCTCTCTTTCATATCTTGCTAAAACAATGCGACACCATGACTCTTACATGAACCAAACACTCTCTCTCCTTCTGATCCACCTCCTCACCCATCTGTGCTTCTGTGCATAAATTCTCACGCAGACAGGAAAAGATTTGATAAGCATGAAGCAGCATATTTATGACACATTAAAACTTTTAAAGTCTGATATCTCTATGGCTCAAAAGGACTAAACGTGCCCTATTCAGACGCATGAGATTAAATGGTCTCGAGTCTGAGAGAGGTGTACAAATCCGAATGATCTCCCTTTCGTCTTTCAACACTAAATATTCATTGCTTTGAATATTCCTCTCTAGCAAATGTTCGATTATTTGTTTATTTCCAGCAATCATGCTGCTTTTTTAATCATAACAATATACATTGTTATCCCCTTAATTCATTCCCATTCAGAAGAGATGCTTCTCAAAGTACAGTCTGACCTCAGTTAAAGGTTAAACTCAGCAGGAAACACAAAGACAAGGCGTCCTTATTTTCCCTCACAGCGGCTATCAGAGCAGAACACCAGCCTGCTCATGCCTGAAAGAAAAAGCAGAGGAACTGTGAAGGCCATACATGCCGTTCACAGGGGGGGCGAAAACAGGCCAGCGCCATGAGGTCGCATCATACCTTTTTCATAAGCAACTACAGTCTCCTCTGAACAATGATAATTCCATTAGGATCGAGTGTCTCTCCGCAGAAAAAACTCACAGTGACCCGAAGAGACATACGACTGAGCTGGCAGCATGTTCCAAAACATTGTGTTATGAACCTCTCAGAGACAGATAATGTGGCAGTTGTTGATGTCTATTATTTTATCTGATTCTAATCCATTTGGATCTGTTGTCACACACTCCACCCATGATATCATTCCTTTGTGGAGCCCTAAAAATGAGAAATTGGAGTGTAGTCTCCATAACAAACCATTTGTGACAATTAGGCCGAGTGCTCGTCATCACGTCTGATGCACGCTCGCTCAGGCAAACTTGGCATGTACGTTGCAATTTGTCACAATGCCACCTTCTCTCCCCGAGGCACTGAGCAAATGAGATACAGGCCATGATGTGTTAGAAGAACCCTATAACAACCCCACAGCTTTTTCGTTTTTTCTTTTCAACCGCTCATAATGTATGGGAAATTATAGATGAAAAGAAAGGCATTATTTTTTAATTTTCATTCCATGTGTTATCTGCAGTCAGAAATTTCTAGTATTTGAAGTTTAAAAAAGCTAAACCAGTTTCTTTACAGTGTACTGTGACAAAAACTAAAACCCAGATGCTGCATCAACAAATATATTTTTGGGCCTCATCTGAAGACAAAGCGTAATTTCAACAAACCAGTAACTTATGAGGTATTCTGCATTATTAAACACGTCTTATTTGGTTTTTGCAGTTTCTGTGAAAAGCTGTCACTTTCCATTTAAATGTGTCATTGTAGAGAAATGAAAGTTCCAGACCTCTGATTGACTGATTATTTATTTTGTGGGAGTATCCTGCTGCTTCTGAGCAATCCAACATAAAAATAGGACTTTATTAAGCTGCAAATTCAGTTGTGCTGCTGTGCAACCTGCTAAACCTGCTGAGAGCCAACAAATCTCTTTTTAGTATAAAACTATTAACCTTTGCGAGACTTCAGCACAGGACATGCAGATTCTGCGAAAGATGTATGATTGCAGTCTAACTCCCTACATAACTGACATGAATTTAGAGTGAGGCTAAAAGAGGGTCTGTATTTCTGGAAATTGTTATTGGAGGAAATGCCGCAGCTTATCAGAATGTATACCAAACATATCATATAGTCCAATTATCACAGGAGGTTTCTCCTTAAGGATAAGCACTTTAACCTCAAGGGTACACAGTCTTCACTCCATAAGTTAGATATTTAGATGATTTTTTTCCTTAATACTGCATAACTCTATGTCTTATTCAGAGTGGATGAAACAACACTTTCTAAAAAGCAATGGCAAAAAAAATTATGACACAGCACCCTGCCTGCTGAAAATACTGAGCTGCAGAAATGCGTTTTGGAAAAATAGCCTGTGTATCTTTAAAGATGAGCATTAATGGTCTTGTATAAAGCGTCGCAACGAAGGAATGTCTTGAAGAGCTCCTGTCACAGAGCGTTATACTGCATGAATACAGAACTCCACCTTGTGGTTGTTTTAGTCTAAATTAATTTAAAGTTAGAGTCATAGCATTGGACTGACACTTGTTTGCAGAATATTACTATGCCAAGTTGCTAATGGAAATTTCAGCCTTGCTTTATTGATCTTTACATGAAGTTTAATTCTTAGACGCCTCTAGGCCACTTTATGTCTAGACTATCTATATTTATCTGACCAAACAAGTTATTTACTTGATTGATTAAATACGCTAGGGGGCGCTATATATAGGCGTCCAAATAAATGCTCACCTAGAGTTGCGTGGAACAATATATTGCTTCGCTTTTTTTGCTCAAAGGATGTACTTTTGCAACAATAATAAATAAATAAATAAATAAAATTATAATGTGATGGTACTGCACTTTGGAAATGAAAATTAATGCATACAGATGATGCGTTGTGTTATTTATAAAATTTTTAATACGACTGGTCAATAAAAAACAAACAAATTAATGTGGCGCAGATGAAGGACTCATAATGCTTGTATTCAAGATTTATTTATTTATTTATTTAATTCTGGCTTTGATATAAAGTGACATTAAAGGCATGAGACAATTTGATATACACACATATATATGTATATATATATATATATATATATATATGTATTTTTATAGACATACAAATAAAACATAGCTGAATATATGTCATTTCTCCCCTTTTTTTTGATCCAGCAGATAATTACCATTTTCATTTTTCATTCTTGTCTTTCTCAGCTTAAGTGTCACTATACTTTTTTTAAATCACTGTCATGTGCTAGACTTGAGGTTATATCTGCTGTGTATGATATAGTGTGAAATAAACATAAAAAACATTCCATTAAATATATTGGGTACAAAATATAAGCATATTGAATACTGTCGACAAAACATTATTGCTTTATCATTTAAACAGTGTTAGACTTTACAAAATAGCATATTTAATAATACAAATTATTAAAAGTGGTAAATTTTTATTTTATTAAAAATAAAATAAACATTTTACATATACATGAAATACATGAAAATATTAAACAAACTTTTATCAAACAAATCTTTTCAAATATAATCAATATCATATATACATTGAGAGTAAGATGTGTATGCTGCCTGTAATTCCAATGCTGTAAAGTCAGTGCAATCATCTTTGTCAGTAATACAGTGCCAACGGTGCCTTCATAAACCATTATTTAGCCGACTTCTACTTTGGTAGTTGGGACTTTACTCGTCTTAGATACCCTTTTGGAGACTTTTTATTGGGACTCCAGTGTCTGCTCCCTGAGAACCACAAAACACACTGTTAAACACTGAAAATAAATCTTAATAATAACAATGATGCTGTTCTATTGTCTTGATAATGACTTGATAAAGTCTCTTATTAATCACAGACAAACCCAAGGTGATGAGACATACCATTTTTAACACAAACATCCATACAGCTTTGTTTAGAGATGAAGTTATTGTTGCTTCTTCCGCATCCCGTGTATATGAACTCCTCACATGTCTTTGTAGCAGAGTTGTAGTAATATCTTGGGATGGAAGCTAAGCACTTTCCTTTTTCCAAAATATCATTGCAAATCACAGGGATTGCTAAAAAAAATAAAATAACAACAACAAAAGAAAAAAACAAAAAAAATGTTTAACGTCTGATCTTTGCATTTTATATGGACCTCAGAAAATGTTCCAGGTGAAGCCAGGCAAGAGACTGGAAATCATTTAGACTAGATGGCCATTAAACAAGCCTGTTGTGCTGATAATTTGAAAAGATGAGAATAAAAATATCTTAATGTGTTAATGAAGACGATTAGTGTTGCAACAAGTACACAGGTGCCTTAATGTTCTCTGTTCCGCTTCTCTGTTTTATTAATGCTGTTGACATTTCCTCACCAAATGATTATGAAGATTTAAATCTTCACTCCTGTTGTTCTTCTGAAGACGGCAAACAAACTTTCCAACCATCTTGCGTTTAAGTGCTTGCGTGTACTTTATTAAATACTTGATTTAAGGCATCGCATGCAAAAGCCTAAATCTAGGATTTGTTCGAAATGAGTCTCTCTCAATAGTAACTTACTTTTAGGAGGTCTGCAATATTCAATACATTCCTGAAGGTTTTGAAAATTGTTTTCATTCCCTTGGCAACCCCCATAAGTGAAAGCTTCACACTGCATAGAAGTCATGTTGAAGAAATAGCGCTTGAAGAGGCCCCGGCAGGGCCCCTCTGTCTTTTGAAAACGACAGATCTGGGGGAATTCTGTTGTGTAGAACAAAACACGTTAAAGTGAGCATTTCACATCATTTGCACAAATTACTGTGGATATTACAAAGTGAACGCTTATGTTATTTTGTTTAGCCATAATTTTCCTCAGAGCTCTTGTAAAATGTGCATTTAAGATGCTATGTGTAATGTTATTCAGAGAGGACGTTTAAAATAAACCCACTTGGAATCCTGAAGCATGTTTTCTGACATTTCATGAAGGACTCGAAGTTGTTGGCGTTTCCTCCACAACCGCTGTAGCTGAATTCTTCACACTGCTGGGTGATTGTATTGTAGTAATAACGCTGGATCTCGTCATTGCACGTTCCTTCTTCGAGTTGCAAAAGACAAACTTCTGTGGGGGGGGGGGGGATAAATTACGCGTTAAAAAAATGATAAACCTCACGCGCAAACTTTCCGCTTACAGTGTTAGGTTTCAGCAAAACTGTTTCGCCCATTGTATTACAACTTTTGAAGAAGCCATTAAAATAGCAACATGTTCTCTTTACCTTTTTGTTGTAACATTAGTCCGACGGCGCTTTGCAGGACAGCAAAAATAAGCAGAAGACCTCGACGCAAATCACATGCCATTGTGAGAGTTTGGATTCTGAGGTCGCGTAGTAGTCTGATGATAAGGCACAAACTGTTAAGTTACTCGCCTGATATGTTACTACTAACTTGACTTCTCACAATCGTTGCCTTATAAATGAGAGTTTGGCAGGGGTGGAATTGGAAGGCGGGCTATACTTAGTCATTTCCATTACAATTCCACGCAAACTGCGTCTATTCCCATCTCAGGAAATAAATAATGGCTTAAAATTTCTTTACAGAATTATAGCTATCAAAGCTAAACTTGGTATAAATTAAACTTATATATATATATATATATATATATAAATGTAATTTATGAATAATATTTTTACATTATTAGAGTCTATTATTAGTATACACACACACACACACACACACACTAGTACTACTAATAATGGACTGTATGTATGTTTTTGACTGGCCAAAATTCTCCAACTTAGGCTACTACGTCCATGTTTTATGTGTTACTTGTCTTATTTGTAATAATTTTTTTAATAACTATAAATTTTGTAAATGAAAATAGTTCATAAATGTCTTCTTGGTATCCTGTGGTTAGAGTAATATCATTGTAATATAACATATAGCCTATACATTGAGTGCACATAACAATGTAAAACAAGGTATTATTATAGGGTGAGACAACGGAGTGTTGTAACTCGGGTTGGTTGTAACACACTTGGTTTTGACGTCAAAAAGGTCTGTGGTGATGTCATCCATATCGTACACTCCATTCACCTTTTTAATGTTACACAAGAAGTGGCATGTAATTGTGAGAAACGTTGTAGATTTTATGACCAAAAAACTGATTTTCAGGACTGAAAGTAATTTTCTCATAATTTTTTCACCTAGCTATCATTGTGTTTCTCTAGTTTAATTTGATACTTTGAATTCATGATAACTTCAAACCCACCTGCTAAAACAGTTATGCTATGGCTGCTTGATGTGGGGATAGTAACAGTTCATTAAAAATGTTAGAATAGATTATGTGCATTTTGTTACTGGATAAAAAAAACACTATCCGCCTCAAATGAGCAATGAACGTGTAGATTTTATGCACATCTTAACATTTCCATCCAGCATTTTTTTATGTGATATTCCAAAATGTACAGAAAAATAGGTAGATGGCAACACAGCTAGTGACTAAATAAAGCACACACACACATTTTACTCCAACAAAAAGTGTTACTTTCATCTCCCGGTCTCCCCATTTCTTAAGATTATTATAAAACAGTTGATATAATGATACAATGAAATGATGATATAATTATGTGTGACCACCTATGAATGCAGTTCTTTGAGAGAATATGTTTGTCATGTCTTGGATGATAATGCATTATCTAATGTGACAGGTCAGGGGTAAACATGGATTAGCATGCTCATCACAGCAGCCTGTAATACTTTCTATGTCCCCTTGACCCATATTAAAATCCAAGGATCATTACGAGAAAACCTGAATCAATTTCATCATGTTTGGGATGTACTTTATTGTATAAGTAAATATTTACTTCGTTGAATGTATGGTTGTTCACAAGAACAACTGACCAGAAATTTGGAGAAGACTATGGAAAGACAAAATAAGAGTGCTTGTTTCAATGAGATTAAGAGATTACAATGTTTATGCAGATTACTTTATAAACCGGATTGAGAGAGAGGTACAGAATCTCTGTCCATTTTCACAGGTGGAGGAGACCTCATCATAAGCGGCAGTAAGTCTGGTTATCAGCAGCATATTGTATAATTAAATATCTCAAACATAAATACCCTACCACATGTGATGTGATTGTTTGATTTCTCAGAAAATGCCGGTCATAAATGTAGACGATCTGACAGATCTGGATAAGGCTAAAATGGAAGTGACCCAGCTCAAAACTGAGGTGAAGCTTGAAAGGGCGCAGGTAAGCACTGAAATCTACAAAATGTACCACATCAAAGTTATACAGACATTGTTAGTATGCTCTTTTTTGTTTGATTGTCACTTTAATGACTTTTTCTTTTCAGGTGTCCAAATGCTGTGAAGAGATTTCAGAGTATATTCAGGGCGGAGCAGATGAGGATCCTTTGGTGAAAGGCATTCCAGAGGAGAAGAACCCATTCAAGGAGAAAGGTGGATGTGTCATCTGCTAATGTGGACAGAGAAACCCCCCCAACTTTTGCAGTTTAGTGTTCATTGCTGCCCATGGACACCTGCTAAAATGTAATCATAGCTGGAATCCATTCTGCTACCCGAAAAAAGGACAATCCCAAACATGGATAGATGTTCGATTAACTCTAAATGGCTTTTTAGCCCAGGATCTGGATCCTCATATGTTGTGTATTCCTCTTTGAAGTGCTGTAATAAATCAGACTACCATTGTGCACTGATCACCAGACACTTGATGGACTAAGACATGTATTTCTTCTTGGGCAGCCAGCCAAAGGGTAACATCTTTGTGACAAAACAGGGTGAAAGTGAAATGTTTGAGCTTAATCGGTGGAATATTTTAACTATTAAATAAAATAACATTACTTTGAAAGGGCCACTACAGTTTCCGAGTGAAATTTTTGTCACCACAAGAGTCATAATGAGTTGGGTTTCAAATTTACCTCAGGTGTTAAAAGAGTTTGTCAAAATACTGCAACATTTATTAAATATTTACTTAATAAATGGTTTCATTTGACCATTACGTCACAGTTTTTACGTAGAAGTGTAAATTTGCTAACTACAGTTATAATGGTAGTATAGGCTACTGTACATTGGAGTTCTACGTGAGTCGTCTAATGCGCATGCGCAGATCAACACGTTCATATCAGTAAGAATGGCACTGCGCGTCTCGAGATTAAGTTTAGCTTTAAATCGCAGTTTTATTAAAACTGTTCCCTGCAACAAACGACACTTGTCAGAAAAAGCCTCCTCCAATCCGAAAGCATCCGTTTCTACCGAAAATATCGATCATGTTCTCTACACAGAGGAACATTTTGCATTAAAGGCGTCTTTGAGAAAGGTAGATATAACCGCGTGCTGTTGGATTGTATGTTTAATAAATGTAATTCTCTGTCGAGATGAATGTCGATTAAATTTCTTGACCTGATTATTGCACTCAAATGGATGTGTAGGTCGAATCTTTTTCAGTAAGTGAATGTAGGTAAGAGGTCATTTACTACAGCTCGCAGCTGGTTGCAACCAGTCGGTTTTAAGAATTGCGTGGGATTTTATTGTCAGCGTCTGACATGATTAAAGGATTTTATGGACAGATTTTCCGATATAAAGATACATTTTCAAAATGAACAGATGAGTTATGAAGATGACCCGCTTTGTTTTGATACTTCCAGGAAGCTCAAATTGTCACGTGACACTCAAGTTGCGTTCGGCCTGCTGTCAACTCCAGACGAAAAGTAAAAAAAAAATATTTAATAATAAATAATATATTATATTATTTAATAAATAACTAAATTTTTTTAGATCATTTAAATTTAATTAAAATTAAAACCTGATCTGAAATTAAAATTAAAATTTCTGATTTGTTGTCATTTCCATCACACCAAACATTTTAGAAAATAAATATTTATTTTTCCCAAACAGTTTATGTTTGATTATTATAAGAATTTGAAGTCATCAGTAATATCTTTCCATCTATATTTTTTGTTTTAAATGTCACATTTAATTTACCAATAGGCTAGTTAGGCCTAATCGTTTGTGTTAGCAAGGTCCTTTCCATTATACCATATTACCTTATTTTAGGCATGTGATAAATGTTAACATGAATTATATTTGAATTAATAATATTTAAATGATTCAAAGTCGTTATAATTATACCTTTATATCAAATGTGTAGACTAGGAAGGGTTAGAGGGCTTGGGAAGGAAGTTGCTTTCTCCAATTCCCAGTGGCTTCAAGTGTGTCGAAACAGGATAATATGAGAAAGGATATAAGTGGAAAACAGAAAAAGCAACGGATAATGAAAACAATGCCAAAGCGTGAAGCTCAGGGACGGAGTTTATTAAAAGAACTCACTAGAGACAGTAAAACATTGAAAACAAGGTAGAAAAGTCCTTGACTTAGAAATAAAGTAATGTTAGCCCTATTATTATGCATGTGAATGAACGGAAAGAATAGTGTGAAATTTAACAGTGCATCATTTTTGCAAGCTTGGTTTTATTTCTCAGCTTTTACTCATGCTAAAAGTATTTTACGATGATTATTCTCATCTTAAGGTCATCTCATCATGACTCAAGAAGAAATTCTTTACACAATATTAATCTGACGTAATGCTTAAATCACGTCAGTTATGTTCAGGTTGCAATAAAGGGAGTATGATTTTTAAAAAATTGAAATGTTTCATGCACCAATAGGGTTATGACTTCCAGGAAACTTCACCTTCTGTTATTCAGTTTAGTTCAATGGTCATGTCTTCAGGGTGCATGAAGTGTTGACAAACCATAAGTCAGAGTCCTGGACTCTACCAAACAATTCTCTGCTCGTGCCATCAGAGAATTGTGGAATCTATCACCAACCTTTATTATAAATCAGGCAACCTTGTACTGTAGGTTCGAACAGGGCGGACCCTTCCTTTCTGACCGTATTATCCAGTCACGTCTTCTGGGTTTTGAGTAAACCAATACTAAATATGATGCTTCCGTTATATGTTCTCTGCCAGTTTTTCTCACCAGTTACTTTTACTGAAGAAATTTGAACTAGCTCACGCTGAGTGTGTTATTGTGTTGTTGACCCCTGGTATCCTTCCGATTTGAAACGCTGCTTTTGTTGGCCAGTGAAGCAGCACGTCTGCTTGTTTTTAGGGAAACGTGGTGATCGTCTCTCTGCAGTATTTTTCTAACTTTTCAAAGCTCATACTGAAACAGTTTTTTATCTCAAACTTTACCCATTAAACAAATGTATTAGCTCAAGAGGAGTCATTTCTATAGCTGAAAAAACTTATGGCCTTAATTGAATTAAAATGATTGTCTGGTCATCTTACTTTTATTGCTCTCGTAATGCATTATTGGGAATATAATTCAGTTCCTTTTTTGCTTCATTTGTTTAAGTGGATTTTAATGAATTGCCTTTGACTCTCCCATTGCAACGTTATAGTGTCCTTGTGATCAGACACTAAAACAGTACAATGAGTATTACAAGGTCTGTTGACTTTTAATTGCATTTGTTTTAGAGATTTCTTCTCCTTCTGTTTTAAATAGTTTAGCCCAAAATACTCGCCTTGTGTTGTTTGTAATCTGCCTTATGTGTCCGTTTCTATGAGACACACATAAAGTTATTAAGCAGATGTCCAGACAACTAGTTTATGGATATTTTTCACACCTTCATAACATTTTAGATTTTTTTTTGGTGGGTACCTGTCAGGAATATGTTTTTGGTAGTACTTGTATGGTTAAAATGTACATGGAGTATTGGTGCAGACACTCTATACAGACACTCAGACATTATATTTCATAATGGTTATCACAACCGACAGGCCTCTTGAAGTGACTCAAAAGAAAGTTGAGTGTCTGATCCCGCTCTCAAGGAAGTGACCTATTGTAGGGCTATTAGACTCGATGGGCCGGTTTCCCGGATAGGAATTAGATTAAGTCAGGACTAGACCTTTGCTAATTTAGGACATTATGGAGTTTTTAGAAACATGTCTTAGAAAAATGCGTTAGCATTTTAAGACCAAACAATGTCAATGAGGTATTTTAAGATATCTCAGTGCAAGCTTTTTCCAGTTTAGACAGATCTTAACATTTATTTTAATCTAGAACTATTTTTAAGCCCTGTTCGGGAAACTGTCCCTATATAGCTTAAAGGAGCTTGAAGGTGTCTTATTTTTGGCCTTTTGTTTTTTTTTTTTTCATAATGAGAGTGTTGGAAGTGACGAATAAAAGGGAGGATATGGATCAGGAAATGATGTGAACTGGATTCAAATTGTCATTATGTGAGCTAATTGCTAGTCTGTTTGAGATTAAATACTATTCTAGTAAGCTTTTGTGATTGCTGATTACAGGAATTCCAATCTTCAATCTCAATGAATTAATATTTGGTTTTTGATAAATAATTTATTTCAACATTTCTAGTTTCTGATGCGTTGTTTTTAGATTAGATTGCATGTGCAGATGTTTCCTCCAGTGAAGTCATTCCTCATGAAAATCTTGCTTCAAAGGAATAAGCATTTCATTGCAAACAAGATCTAAATCTAATACCCAGGTCAGATCATGTTCAGACTTGGTTAGAGTACTCAGATAACGCATTATGATCTACATTTGAATATGTTACAGATCATTGATCAAGAGATTAACCCTTACGTAGATAAATGGGAGGAAGAAGGGCAATTTCCTGCTCATAAGATCTTCAAAATACTGGGTAGTGCGGGATTTCTGGGAGTCAACAAACCTGTGGGTAAGTAGACATTCACTACTTCAGATTTACTGTAAGCATACAAGTGATTCATTCTTGTATTTTCTATTTGTATTGTTTCCTACAGACACTGGGTCCTTACAAAGAATGCTATATACAGATCAGTTTGGGTGTTCCCATGATTTATATTTTGATACCATGAGCACAAGCAGTTTGTGCAACTTAAAGTTTGTTTTCTTTTAATATGAACTCAATCTATTCTGTTTTATTGCACAAGATCAAGGAAAACTTGATGTGACCCACTCAAACAGCAGGTTGAAAAAGACGTTTGTGAAAAATCTTGGAAAATGTGCGTTTAAAGCACAAACTGGAACATTTTGATTTTACAATAATGACAGAATCACAGTTTTAAGAAAATTTCTTCAGAAAAGCAGAGGATAAAGAAGATTCTAAGGGTGCCCTTAAAGAGTCTTAGGTTTTTATGGGAGTACAGATGGATTCATGACAAAATAACAACATGGCTCCAATAAGCAATTACAAGAACAGTGGAAAACACCTTGTAACACATAATAGATTTGAAGCTGTACACATATCAAAATGTCAGGACACCGCTTTTTACCATACAGTTCAAAGTGTTATTATAGAGGAATAAAGAACAACCAAAAGGAAATACAATTGGTGCCTGCAAATTTTAAAAGCCTTTTGTTCTAGTAGAAGTACTTCTTGTTTTTGTTAACTCTCTTCTATGCATTTTTAGTTGGGTGCAAATTATCTTGGTATTTTGTAATCAAGCTATCATCAAATATACAATCCAAATCTAACATGCAGTTAATATCCTTGTAATTCGTAAAAAAGAAATCTTTTTTTTAACACAAATGTTTTAGTAATTAAATGTTAAGAATACAATATAGTATAATTGCTAGGGGGCTGGAGGCTCTGGGGAAATAAATCTGTAGGTCAGAGGAGAGCAGCACTTGCATTAAGAAGTGCTGACACTGTGACACTTCTGCATTAGCAGGCTGGATTTACAGCATCTTCTTAGAGAGAAGATTAGTACTCGAAGCGTTGCCTCACCTCTTTTGATATATGCAGCACAGATACTCAAGCAAGTCTCTAAACAATAACAGAAAATCTATTCAGGTGAATTGTGACTTGACTGCTGTAGGCTAACGTAGAGCTTTATTTATTTTTACGCGGTTTATTTTTAATATCTCCTCTGTGCGCTCACTCGCAAGTTTTTTGTAGCTATTTTTATACCATTATCAGTTACTATAAAGCTTACAATTTTACATTCATAGAAACCCAGTACCTGTTTAGTTGAATCTTAAGCATTTTCTTAAAGCATACTTTAAAATCATGGCTACAAAGTAGTTATTGAACACTTCCGTGGTTATAGAATACTTAAATTAAGTAAAAAGTATATAGTGTAGTTTAATGACCACTGGGCTTGTAGTTGTATTATGTGACGTTGATAAATACAATTTCGAGAGGAGCACGTATACATGATTAGCCACGGCTGGAACAGATTTGATTGTCCAATCAAATTCTTTAGCCTTCCCCTTAAATAAGCCCACTTCCTCTCCTTCCTTATCTCATTACGCATTCCGCCTCCACCCCTTCTACACCATCGCGTCTTCCTACGAGGGGGCAAGCGGAGTTCGAGCCGGACGTCGAGCTCAGCCCTTGCTAGGGTTCAAACAACTAGGGCTCGGCATTCGCCGACCTCCAGGCTCGCACTCTGGACAGCACGCCAAATACACCAAACACGCTTAAATTGTCATCATAAGGAAGTGCGAACTATTGAATTGGTATTAAGTGTTCACAATGCTACGTACTTTTAAAATCTACCCATTATAAGCTAAATTTAAATGTTATGAAACCGCAAAACAAACAATAATGTATTAAAATGTCAAATAATTCAGTACGTTTATGAATTACGATTTAAATCTTCATATTTATGAAACATTCCTAGTTCTGAAAATGTTTCAACTTTTAGGTTTGATTTTACCTTCATTATATAGTTAAATCATGTTTAAATATGTCTCAGTGTGGTTTAGTTTACTTGTTTACTCTACAGCTACTGTATAACAAAGATGTGGTATTGCTATGTTGGTTTTAAAAACAAAATTCACAAAAATGATTCAGATTTTGATAATTCATTGTTACAAAAACACATTAGTAAGTCACTGAGAAATAGCTCTTTTTATCATCATATGCACACAATGCTGCATGATGGTTTGCATCGATTGTGGGTATTTCGAGTTCTTGATTTAGAGTTTTGCTCGTTCCCATAACAACTTCTTCCTCATGAAATCGCCACTTTCAAAGCCTGGCTGAAACAAATCCATCTTACAGAACTGGCGTAAATCCAGAATGTCTGTTTTTCCAACCCTGGCAAACTCAGATAAGACCGTAAGACTCCATTCTTATCCGAGCTGACCAGTCTTTTGACATTTACTCCCACAGCATGTGGGTGTACATGGCCTCGTTTCTTTTGAAATCCGTCTCATTTCGCATCTACGTGTTGATTAAATGTACTGCGCAAGGTTACGCCACCAACCAGGAGAATCACTCTCCACCAAAATAAAATGTTGACCACCTTCCAATAGCTGTCCTTCGTAAAGCTCAGATCTGCTTGGTGACATATGACATTAAACTTCCTTTTTTCAATTTTGCTCCAACTGCATATCCTAGTATTTCTTGCAAGACCATATAATAATATTTCACAATATTTGCAATGTAATGTGGAAATCTATCAAAGTGTTTTATGTAACCTTCAAATCTTGTTCTCCAAGACTCCTTGAGGTTAGTTCAGCTAGTTTGTGGTCAGGATAAACAATCCTTCCATTTAGATACATCAAATAGATCGTCTGTTTGGATATTGAATTGTTGGACTCCAGCTGTTCCTCTGCAGCTGTATCTGTTTCCTCTTTTCTCTGGCTTCTCTTTTCCTTGTTTTGCCACACCAAATATTGTCCACGACCAATGTAGGACCTGATGACAGAAAACATGGGGAAAGTGAGCGTGTGGTTCACCACAGTCACTAAAGGACTCGCTTTTCAGCATTATTGTTGCCCTTATTGTTTTCACAGAATAGAATCATTTCCTTAATTTCACAATATTTGTTTCCTGAAGGCTAAATGAAATGGAACATGAAATGACATGAATAAATGCATGACAAGGAAAGCATCGTGGGAAACAGTAACGCTTTTATTACAGTCAAATGTAATAGCTTATATCATGTTTGCACAAGACATTGCAGTATGTCATAATGATAACTAAATGGACCGCAGGGGCGTGAAAAGGGCATGTGAAGTTTAGGTTACTACATGGCAAAAATATGTAGACGACTCTTACATGATGCATATTTGTCTTGCTGTAAGCAAGTTCTGGTTAATGCTGCCCAAGAACATCTTACACCTGCTTTGTGATCAAAATGTTCTGAGATATTTGTCTAAAGTATTCATTTCAAATGTTCACCTCCAGGTGATCTAATCACTGAGCATTCTCTTACCTTTTCTTCACTGTCTGCAGAGTATGGAGGTCTGGGGTTGGACTTCAGCTACAGTGTGGCTGTTGCAGAAGAGCTGGGGAACATCAACTGTGGAGGAATACCCATGGCCATCGGCGTGCAGAGTGACATGGCTACACCTGCACTGGCGAGGTATTTGTCCTGCTTAACGTTTAAGTGTAGTATGCTTAATTAACTGCTTGCTATTTTAACTAGCTATAATAACAGACACATTAGACATTATTCCATCATAATTTTTTATGATTAATTCATTTTACAATAAAGTTACAAATCTTTTTTACATTTTGGGTGAACTATTCCTTTAAGCTATTCCAGCACAGTCTCACGACCAATTCATACATATTTTACATTTTTTATTTTGCAACTCGTAGAATACATGCAATTTCGCAAACCTCAACCTCATACGTCTAAAACCTCAATGACCGGTGGGTTTAGGGGCGGGGTTAGGTATAGGTAATTCACACAAATTTATACGAATTGGCAACTCGTAAAATACATGCAATTTAGCAAAACTCGAATGAATACTCGTACGAATTTGTACGAAATAGCCACCTTATAAAATATGTACGAATTGCCGTGAGATCGGGGTGGATTTTCTGAATAGCCAGGCTCACTGGTATCCTAGTCATTAAATGCCATTTGCCTCACAATAGTCATGTCTCATTTTAAAAGACATGGCTAATGAAAGATACACTGCAAAACATAGTTCTTCATCATGATTACTTGTTTTACTAATCAACCCATTTGCAAAAAAAATAAAAAATTTCCTCAAAAAAAAAAAAAAATATATATATATATAGGGTAAGAAAAATCATCTTAATTTAAGAAATATGCTTTTAGTTTTGCTTTTTAATTATTATTATTATATTTTTTTACTTTTTTCCCTTGTTTCTGTGCGTATTTCTGCATTTGTATTTATTTATTTTTTAATAGGGAAAGGCTAAAAAAGGTATTTTATCTAAAAGAATGTTGCAGTAGACCCTGAATGAGGCATTTCTGTGTTGATAGACTCTTAAAACATATTAAATCACCTATCACTTCTCATAAATAAACACTGTAGTCATCAAGATTGGTTCCTTTTCCTGTTTTTAAACATTTGACGTCTTACTGACTGCATCAGGTTGTGTGCTGTCACTGAGGGGATATTACTGCACTGTGCTCACTCTCTGGAAACACTCATTTTTCTGTGCATATTCTTTTTGGCTATTTGGATTCAGAAAATCGTGGGTTTTGATTAGTCTCCTTTGTGATTCTGCCCTATGGAACAGTTTCTGAAATTGCATTTGCTGCTAGGAAAATGTAAATGTCATCTGTAGCCCGTGCTGTCTCACAAGCTTTCAATCACTATTGCTACAATTAAAAAAAACGGTGAGAATGTGACTGTGACCTCTGTGCTGTTGTAGGTTTGGTTCTGCAGAGCTCAAGAGAGAGTTCTTGCAGCCCACCATAATGGGAGACATAGTGGTCTGCCTCGGGGTGAGCGAAACAGGGGCCGGCTCTGATGTAGCAAGTAAGTATTTTGCTGAAGATAAATGTACCTAATAGGAAAGACATGCTCTTTATAATGCCATGGGGGTGTTCTAAACAAGATGTAAACATACACCAGACGCAAATCTAAAACTAATTACAAATGAAGATATCAAAGCATTTCAGGCCAGGGAGATTAAAAGACTTGCCTACATGGGAATACCACACAGGGGGATGCAGATCTATTTTTCATAAATGTATTAAAATTTGTATTTGAAGTAAAGCTTGTACTGGTCACAGATTATTAATGAGTTGTTTTGAGTTGAAATTAAAGTACTGTAGCCTAGTACTTTATTTTACGTTTTAAAGCCAAGTACGATCTAAAGCAGTGATTCTCAACCTTTTTGGCTTGAGGGAAGGTCTTTGACCAAGAAAAAAAATCCTCCAATTTCCTTTAATATTTTTGCTGTAATTATGACAAAGCTGGCTGTTTTCAACTTTTTTTTTTAATAGAAACTAGGAGCAGTGACCTAGGTAAATTAACCACAGTACATTTTGTGATTCCATAACAGTGTTGTTATTGTTAACAAAAGCTAGTATTAACAATTATTTAAAATAATTAAAAACAAAATTAAAAATGCAGACTATAGGCATTTACCTGAAATAAGTACTAAAACAAAAAAAGAAATCAGAGCAATATATAAAAAAGTACAAATAAAATACTTAAAAAAAAGAAGCTAATTTCAACTATTAATAAATATCATAATAGTATATCAACATAAAAATAATAGACACATTTAAATAATTATTAGTCATGTTTATTTTCATGAAAAAATGTGTAAGAAAACATACCTTCATTTAATATAACAGAAAAATACAGTTTTTGCTATAAACATTTAAAAAAATAAAACTGTATAATTACTAAAATGGAAACTGAAAACAGAAACTAAACTCAAAATAATAATACATACTTTAATAGTATATAATTAGTACTAAATAACTACTAAATAACATGTTAAGCATTTAAATAAATATTACATAAGGTTTGTGTTGAGGAAAAAATTAAGTATGAAAACAAATCTTCAAAAATTAAGTTTGAGAACTCGTTCTTGAGTAAAAGCGAGAGTTACTGTGGGGGAGTTTTTTAGCATTTTAATTAATATATTAATACTAATATATAAATTTAGATCATGTGGAAGGCCTCTGCATCCTGGCAGAAAAGCACTGATCTAAAGAGTCTAATTCAGGAATAAATACTGTCTCCTTCAGGCATCAAGACTAAAGCTGTGCGCAAAGGAGATGAATTTGTCATTAATGGAGGAAAGATGTGGACTACTAATGGCACTCAGGCAGACTGGATGTGCCTCCTGGCCAACACCAGCGATGGCCCACCACACAAGAACAAATCCCTAATCTGCTTACCCATGAATCTGCCAGGTAAAGAGGCAAGACAAAACTTTCAGAAAACAATCACTTGTCTGCCAGAGAAAACACGCTAATTTTTTACGTACTTCCGCAGGAGTTCACATCGCACGCAAGATCGATAAAATAGGCATGCGGTCATCGGATACAGCAGAGGTGTTTTTCGATGACGTGCGTGTGCCCTGCAGAAATGTCATAGGGGAGGAGGGAATGGGCTTCACGTACCAAATGCTTCAATTCCAGGAGGAGCGACTCTGGGGGGTGGCCAATAGTAAGTTACCCTTTCCGACTCCCACACATCCCCCCGTACAAGAAATATTTGTCTTCACTGGCATCGGCATGACGTCAGTGTGTTAATGTCAGTAGGGCCTGCGTTTACAAGCCAGGTCAGATCCTCTCAGGCCCAGCGTGTTTATCAGCGAGTCAAACTTGTGCGCATCAAGAACGAAAAAGAATGTTCTGGAGCATGCTCATCAGCAAATGTTTCAGCCTTCCTGTCTAAATATTGTCAGGACTGAAATCTATTTCCTCAATCACATAATTTCATGAAAACACATCAGAATTTTTCCTATTCCTTGTTTTTGAAGTACTGACGACTATGGAGAAAGTCGTCCAAGAGACCATTGATTACACCAGACAGAGGAAGATCTTCAATCAGCCCATTCTGTACCACCAGGTCGTTCACTTCAGGCTGGCTGAGCTGCAGACAGAAATCGAGCTGTTGCGCTCCCTATTGCATCGCGCCACAGGTGAGTCTGGCCATTTCTTAAATTATTCCGGAATGATTTTATAGGCCCAGGCAGCTATGCAATTTCATGGGTTTGGGTCTGGCAGGTCTACAGGGCCACCAATTTCCGAATTAATAATGGAAAGAAATGGTGTGAACAGTGGCTTGTAATCAGTTCATTTTCATTCTTCCTCCCTCAGGTTGTGAAATTAAAAAGTGGAGCTGAAATTCAGCATGTATGGCTGAAAATGAATACCTCTGATGTTGTTTTTTCATTAGCTTTGTACATTAAGGGAAATGATGTGACGAAGTTGGCGTCAATGGCCAAGCTGAAGGCAGGACGACTGGCCCGAGAGCTCGGTGACAGCTGCCTCCAGTACTGGGGTGGCATGGGCTTCACCAGTGATGTTCTAGTCAGCAGGTTTTACAGGTGAACACACACATGCTCTCAGAGCTGCACTGACATCTAGTGACATTTAAAAGCAACAGGTTTGAATTGCATGATTAGGAGCGGAAAGAGCCAGGTCAAGTGATTTATAAAAGTGTAAAATAATAGATAAAATAATAGAAGTTTATCTGATCTGTTTTTTGTTTCTTAACAGGGACTCCAGGTTAATGTCCATTGGTGCAGGAGCTGATGAAGTGATGCTGTCAATCATATGCAAGTACATGGACACTCTACCCAAGAAATCTCCAATATGAGTTTAGTTTGAAAAACAAAGTGCACTTACAAGGTGACACTAAATATAAACAATCTATTGGTTATAAAAGCCATTAACAACCTTAAAATTGATGATTTGTACTTTGCATTAAAAAAAAAGGTATTTTAATAAAGACTTGATGAAAAACCTGTAGTTATATGTAACATATGTAAATTTTGATTATAGTTTTATATGAATGTTTGTTAATATGCATGAAAAAAAATAAAGTTTTCATAATTCTTAAGAAGCTCGTACGATTCCTGAGAATCATAAATGGGATATGTGAAAACATGACAACACAAAGTAATTTTATATGTAATAATTTTCTCATAAATTACATTTATTTACAAATTAGTTCCTAAAAACAAATTAACCATGCATTATTTTAAAGAGAGCAAAAAAAAAAAAAGGTTAGACAAGAACTTAAAAATTAAGACATTTCTGAAGTACACAGAATTCTGGGGTTGTTTTTTGATATGGTTGTTATTATATATCTGCATTGCACAAAAGCACATTTATCTCAGGTTGGTTTTCACAGTCTGAAGATCAGCCCTTTGAACACTGTATTCACAATTTGTGGCAACTCTTTCAAGGATGTCGTATAGATTTGCACAGTAAAACAAAGGAAACATAAAGGCTAATATTTTGTTTGCACCCCATCCAGCTCAGCAACTATATTATCATAGGACTACTGTGCTGTTGTGTACCACTCTTTTAAATGCATTTAACCTTATCCTTATAAAAGGTTTAAGTTAGCACTGAAAATAATTATTTTTCTCCTAAAAGAATAATACCATTAAACAAAGGTTGTTATTATTTCTGAAAAAAGAAGGAAAGATGCATGTTTCCTGACGGGACACTAATGCTGGGTTAGGACAGATTTTTGTCTCATATTGCACATTGTCAATCAATGGTTGAACTTCTTGTCCAATGGAAAGAAAGCCCTCTCACACACAATAACCTCTTTGTCATCTCTGAGGATTCCCTCTACCCCAAATGAGCATGGCACAAACAAAAGGTCCTGGAAAGTCTCATCAGTCCTACGATCACCTCAGTTTGATCACCCAGTACAGGACCACAAACACAAACAGGGCAAACAGCAGCATGTAGCAGTACACCTTGGTTTGGCTTCCCCTGGAGATGAGCTTCAATCTACCAATGGTGGCTCCCAACAAACCTCCCGTTGAGTCAAAATCTGAGTCCTTGAAGAGAAACAAACGTTAGATGTTAAAGCTGTTCAGATGAGGAGAGTAGAATCTGTTCCCATCGCTTACCATTTCTCCCAACATTTTATTCTGGTGCTTGACTTCATTTCCAATATCAATTGAAAGCTGAAAAAGATGTAAAAAGTACAGGTTATTTAGGATTCAGCACTTCATTGCTCACAGGAGAACTAATGTACTTAGTGCTGGGCAATAAGTGTCTATCGTCCTGTTTCTCTTCTATCGTTTCTAACCTAATTTTACCAATTACTAAAGAAAATGTTGCATTAAATAGGCTATGACAATTGTATGATAATGTCTTGTCACTATGCAATGCATACTCTACCCTTTATATAAGTGATAATCAAGAATAAAAATGAACTTTTTCGCAAAGAAACTCAGTCTTGTGGTTTTGCAAAATGACGCTTTACGTTGTTGCTACATGCTTTACGACATGCTTTTGGAGACGCAAGAGGTTGAAAATGAAAGCCCGGAGTCGCAACAAACTGAAACTGCAGGCAGCAGCCCAAGAAGTACTTTTACCAAAACGTGGGGGGTACGTCAGTGATTTGGTTGCATTTTGGCTTCAAGAGCTCCGACACGGAGCAGAAGACAGTCATGTGCAAACTCTGCCAAAAGACTGTTTCTACGCCCGACGCTAACACAACAAACCTCTTTTACCACTTGAAGAAGGTCCACGAAAAAAAAATATGGGAGGATCGAAGAAATGCAACGTAAAGACAGTTGTGAAACAGCCTGGGCAAGTGGCGAGAAAAAATATAGCCAGCCTAAAATTAAAGAGTCTTTCATAAAAAGCACACTCTATGACAAAAACGTCCTTGAAATGGTTGTTCACTTAAATACAGTTTATTTTAATAATACTATTTAAATAACGATGATGTGGGAAAAAAAATGTGAAGGCTACTGTAACTCTACCTCCACCACATTTATACTTATACATTTATGTTGCTAAACTAAAATGTATTTTTCTCATTTGTGACAGTTCAGTTAAACGTCACTTCAAAATAAAGCTGCAAAAAAGTATGCAAAGATATTTTCGTCAAACTTTTCAGAGAATAACTAAAAACGTACTTTATTGTGATATATATCGTTATCGTGATATAAAATAATCCATATTGTGATATATTTTTCCATATCGCCCAGCACTAAATGTACTGTTTGCATAATTACGGTTTAACAACAGTCAGTGCTATTGGAAAATGAATCGTTTATTAAAAATATAGAATCAAATGTATCCACTTACATGTTTAAGTGCATGTACTTTAGCTCTCAGTCCCTCCTGTAGATGCTCGTTCTCCTCCTCATACACACTGTATCCACTTGCAACGTAATTGCCTGGAGGGCCACCCTCACCTTAATGACAATAAAGTGTTTTTCAGTACTGTAAAATTGAATATATACTATTTTATGTTAGTAACTGACCTTTTGACTTTCTGAGTTTATTAAGGTGGGCCGGGCAAATCATTTTACCACATCATTTTAACTTCAAATAAGGTTTATATATATATATATATGTATGTGTGTGTGTGTGTGTGTGTGTGTGTATTCATCAGAAACTACAGAACATTAAATCTTGATGATCTCCACAAGAAAATTTTGTTTTTGTAAAAGCCATTTATTTTTGTTATCTATTAGGTGAAATCAGCCCATTTAAGAACTGACTTTTAAATGACATTTAGATTATTCTTTACCTTTAAACTTTTAACTAATTAATTTTTCTTGTTTATGTAGTTGTGTTTTGTCCTGTCTTGTGATTGTACTGTTTGTGTCTGAAAATACAATAAATATAATCCACAAAAACACACAATAGGGAATGAATCTAAATTAAGATGTGTTCAACTACAGCAGTTGTTTTTATACACACTAAAACACCAACAAACACTTATTCTTCACGTGATATCTCTATATAAATATATCTATATGTTATCCTGACCTATGGAGCCTTGGCTGCCTCTGATCAGACCATTTCGGCATGCTACCGTTATTTATTCATATGGTTCGCCAAACTTGGACACTGTGGTGAACTATTATATATAATTTAGTCAATCAGTGTTTGTTTAATGTCTCAGACTGTGACTGATATCTATTTGAACCGAGATCTTAGCTTAGCATACGCTTCAAATATAACGACACATAAAGGGGAGCAGTTACCTACCCAAACCTGCGCGCCTCATTATCACCCAGAAACCTTTATATGATATACGACCACTGCAGTTTCAAAGTAATGTAACAAATATCTGCCTATCTTGCTATTTAAAGCCGCTGTCCTTTGCCTTCGCACTCCACAAGCGCCACGACACCTTACGGAAGCCGCGGAGGATTAATCCACACGCGAAAACAGAAAGGGCGTGTGGGTAGTGAAGTTTTTTTTTCAACATTCGTTGTATTTTAAATTTCTTTTTTATTTGCTGGTCTCTATTTCTTCTATTAAAATATTTCTTCCATATTCTTATATAGTGCAAAACATCTGTATAATATATCACACTCTTACCTTGTTGATTAAAAAAGACTTTTGTATTGTCATTTCCTATTTCCTAATTTTACTAAATTGCTGGCTGCTAATGCAAATTGAATGACCTTTCTGTGGATGGAAAAAATATTTTCCACCCACAAAAGTGCCATTATAGGGTCTGGCTTGTCTCGAATCCACAGTGCATCAGTGTACTAAATGCCTGTCTAGAGTTTTTCATCACCCCGCAATTTTACAGAGCACTCAACAAAAAAAGCTTCACCTCTCAAAGTGCCATTTCCGTGTTCCTGATTATCAATCCATCTGTGACAGGTTTCTCAGGGTTCGGAGTCCATATATTGCATTGGTTCTCGTCTGGTCCATTGTCAAAAGTAGTACAGTTTTGATTAGGACTTGTGATCTTTCTTAAAATCAAAATAGGCTGGCAAATACTGTTTAAAATGGCAAAGGTGTAAAATTTCCAACATGTCAGTGGATCCAGACATCTATGTCTACTCGTGCTTTGAAACCCCAAATCCCTTTGTTCTTTGAATGATTTCCTACAACAATCAATGTGGTCATTTAGAGAAGATTTCAAAAATATGAGACATGGTAAATCTCATAATGCTGGTGTCGCTCTTGTCGTCTCTCTGTGGAATGTGTGACAGACAGCTACAGAAGCTGGGAACATGCAATGAGCTTGGGATCCGTTCAAGTCCTGACAATCATCCTGACATATTTCCAGATATATCATCTCAGCTATGAGTCACAGCTAAACAGATGCTGGCTCATTAGCATTCACCATCACAATCCCTAATCCATTATTTCACAATGCTTAAGTTGGGTAAACATCCACAGAACAATGTACGTTTTTTTCTTTGGCCATTTGTATTACGCAGCTAAGACACTATTATTTGAGGATAATCCTTTATCCATAGGACATATTGCTTGTTTTACAGAAGGATAACGTGACTGTTGTGGAATTGTAAACTATTTTGTACTGAACATATTATTTGTAAATCTAGCAAACTACACAAATACAGGATATATTGAAATCCCACGCTTTGCTTTCAGACTGAAAAAACGTTCAACACGCAACAGACCGGATGTTCTGCTCTCATCATGACATTTTCCACTAACATGAAAGATTTTAATGTTGGTTATAAACATTAAGATGCTCATAGCTCTTTGCCAGCCTTGATCAAGTATGCAAGAATTTTAATTAAATTAGTAAATGCTTATGCTGATGGCAGTAGTGCAGCCAAACAATTTCTCTTTTTTTGATGGGATTTTATGTGTACTGTAGAGTGAGTTTTTTTGTCAGCATGCCTAAACACACAACTCTGATTAAACCCCTATCAAGAATCCTGTATAAGAATAACTGAACGTTATCCCGTTTAAACAGTTAATAAATAAATACAAGGACGTAATATTTGAGTAGCAATTATTATACAGTTTACCATAAAGTGTTAGTTAAATCAAAAATGGAAATTAGTCCCACCTTCGAAGCATCCTAGGTGTATGCGGCTTCTTCCAGACAAATGGAATCGAAGTCTTTCCCTGGAGATAAATGAGTGTTTGCTGTATACAGTTCTGCAGACATTGAATAAAGTAAGTCTATCTGTAATAAAATACCCTCACGGCTCTAGGGGTGCATTAAGGCCTCCTGTAGCGAATCCATGCATTTTTGTGAGATACATATCCATGTTATAAATGTAATAAACACTTCTTTCCTTTTCTTTCACTTTTTTTAAGCACTTTATTTCACACTTATTTCATTTTTGGATGAATTAACTCCTTTTGTGCCTCTTTTAAAAATAATTTCACTACAACATATAAAACAATTAGCCTAAAAACAGAACAAAAAAAGAACAATATTATGATGTTGCTAAAAAGAACATTATTTCGTGTATTTGGTGTAATGCAATGTCTTCGTGCGGTTTAAGGTGAAAAAACACATTATTTTCCACATACTGTACATTTTTGTTTTTCTTCCACATACTGTACATTTTTGTTTTTCTTCTAAGCCGCGCCTCCTGAAACGGGTCAATTTGCACGAAGCTTACCATTCTAAAAAACGAGGTGAGTTCTGATTGGCCAGCTATCCAGGGCACTGTGATTGGCTGAATACCTTAAGCGTGTGATGGAAATGATCTTACCATAAGCTGATGCCGTGTCTCGGCCCTATGACACAAAAAGGCTGACACATAGGTTGCACTGCAGGTTCAGTAATCGGTCCTCCGTAAATAAGTTGAGCACACTCTAATATTTGTGTTGAACTGTTCTGGAACAGTGTTGGATGGTGTTATGAAAATATACCCACACCGTGACGTAGAGAAGTGGGGGGCGTGTTTAAATGAGCTGTTTTAGGGTGGTGTGGAAAAGTCTAACTTATACAGAATAATTCTTTGGTTTTGAAACTTAAGTCTTTGCAACTTTAGGGATCTTATCTTAGCACTAACAGCTTGTAACACTCCAAAGCGAAAGGAAAACTTGAAAAAGCATCATATCACACCTTTAAAGTCATATTAAAACTGTTGTCCTCTTAAGTTATTTTCAATACAACCCATAACTGAAATGTTAAATAGTGCCAGTTGTTTTTGAAAGAGAAATCCTCTGTTTAATAGCTGTGTCTCAAATCAAGGGCTCCCACAAAGATCAAACCAAGTGTTGTTAAATAGGACAGTCTAGCCTACAGATGACAGCTCATCTGGTCTAATAACTCTTACAAACCACAGAAATGGTAAAACATTTTCAATACAGAAGAGGATACAACCTGTCTCAGTATGTTCACCTTAGTGCATTAACATATGTTTTAATTATATCTAATATTGCAACTTAATACACCAAAAGTCAACATTTGAACTGCTTTCAAATTTGAAATGAGTTTCTGTTCTCTGTTCTTCAAGCATGGAATTCAGACAGTGATATTTTAACACAGTAATTAAGCATATTTTCATTTGCATCTGGCTTTAAGAGCATTACAGGAAAAGATCCTCTGATTATCTCTGTGTGCTTCAAACCTCTCTACTGATCTGCACAGATGAACTAGTTCAGATCTGTGGTTTAAAGCCACTTTTAACCCCATGCACAGTATTAATCTTTACACTAATGGACCATGGCTTATTGGAGGGTCACGTTAACAGTCCGGTTGCCTGATGTGACAGTAAGGTTGCTGTTCTGAATTAATAATACTAAACGAGACAAGCCGTTTCTCTGAAAGGTCTGTTTTTCTACGCTCTGCAACTCTCAACTAAACTATAGGGGATACAATTCCTTTATCTTTAAGTTATCTTTAAGTAAAATTTGTGCTATTTAGTTAGATCTGAGCAGCAGCAACCAACTCGCGAAAAACACACTTAATCTATGGCGGCAAATCTATGCCATTAATAACATATTTATATATAATAACCCCCCCCCCCCCCCCCATCGTACAATGCCAAATAGGTCAGCAACGCCCAACCCTAGACTGAGGTTTAATCGAAGGTTTATTGCTTCAAATGCAAAAATGAGACTGCTTGAAATATATAGCTTGAAGGTCACCTGAAACAGCAAACTAATTACTTGCTCCACTGATGGCCTGAAATTCTAGTTAACTGATTTCATTTAAACTAATCTCTTATTGTGTCATAGTAAATACTGACCAAAGCAGATATCACTGATGGCTTTCTGCATAATGCATAGAAAAGCACACATGACATTTAAAAGCATACAGTACTTATCTGTGGACTTCTGTTGAATAGGAAAAGTGAAAACCTGAGGTAAAATTGTCTCCTCCACGGCCTTATTGATTGTGTAACTAGTTATTACAGTACATCTTCTTATTACAATTATTTTCTCTCAGGAACAGGGAACTCAGCCATGGAATAGGAACACATCAGAAGAAGAGACACTAGAGGAGGAAAGTGCTCTGCCACTCTGGTTTTGGATAATAGAATGTGAGTCCAACTTGACATCACTTTGAACGGCAGATAAGGAAAGAAATGTCTCGACTTTATGCTGTAATATTCACATCTACAGCTATTTAATTACAAATGAATCTGGGCCATGGAATCTTTAGAATTCTTGGCTCTATTAGAGGACTTTATCATTTCCACACTTTATAATAATAAAGCAGTTAAAGTGCACTCGTTTTTATCTCCTTACAAGGAGGAAGACCACATTTCACATGCACAATATAAAAAGCTTTCAAAAAGTCAATTTTATCCTGAGTTGGGATCAAAAAATATTCTTAATGTGGTTTCTTTATACTGCTTATCACAGGGCCATTCTCTCTTTGTCACATTTTACCATTATTTTATAAAAATATCAACCATGTTTTTTTGAAGATTAATTACATTTCTTGTATTCAACCCTGCATGAACCTCTGCTTCACAGACATTGGGATTCATGGGCTGCTTTGTGTGCATATATATATATATATACGTATATATATACACATTAAAAATTCTGAGCTCATTATATTTTTGCTAAAATAGCATTTTAACCATACAGAGATCTGGCATCCTGCGCTAGACCAACTTGGCCATATTTTCATAACTTTGTTCATTCATTTGCACAGCTGGGTTCCACTTCAGTGAATATAATCTCTGTTTACAAACTGTGTTGTTTTACTTTCATTAATATACAAGTTTTAAACTGTCCCTAGACATAATTTTGCACACAGGCCCACATTAATAAAGCAGTCTGGGAGCTCTAATAGATAAATAATCGTCAAAAATATCAGCTATTGCCCAGAAGCTGTTTATTATGTCATCGAACATGCTTTATCTGTTTCCAGAAATCATTCCAAAGATGTCTGTGCTTAGATCACTATCTTCACTATCTTCTTGTACAGTAGATGAACCCTATCCTCAAGATAACAGATAAATATTCTTTTCTCGCAGAAGGTGAAATCACCATCATTTTTCAGCAGAACTAGTGCATAAATTCTTGATGACTTGAGAAGAAAAATACGGCAAGTGAGAAGAGAAATTCAAGCAGTGATGAAGACCTACACAGCAGGCCAAGAACATTCTTCTAATGGAAAAGTAATGTTTTTTTGACGGTCATCAAAAGAGCCCTGACCTCCTGATGTATTTCTAGATCCTCGACAAAACAATATTCATATCACGCTCCTATAGCATTTTCCCTTCACAGCTATAGAACAACTTTGCTTGAATATATTTTCAAATGTAATCGTATAAGTCACTCTGACCTTCGCGAAACGCAGAGAAGCCACCGGGCAGAGATTTAAAGGAGAAGACTTTTAATTAACAGTGGATAAATCGGCATCAACGTTAATTAATCTGATTGAGGTAAACACGACATGGACTAATTAGATTTTTAAGACAGGTCTGGATTGCTTCACATCACCAGAGCCACCAATGCAGCATAACCCAAGTCTTAAAAGGTGAAGTTAATTATTCATCAAATTAAAACACATCACAAGTGAGCCCATTAATAACATCATGCCTGAGGATGCACGATAGACTGAGAAAATGGCAAACATCGCAAAATCCATCAGCTGAAAATCTTCTTATCTTCAGGGAAGACAGGTGAAACTTTAAATGAATTTTGTTTTTTAAGCAATTCCCACAGTAGCCTATTTCTTGGCTGGTGTCCACGGTTCTTCTCGCTTTTGTTCTTCTTCATCCATTCCCAACAGGTCTCTTTCATTTTACTAACAAACTGCAGATTCTAATCATTGTTGGCTGAACAGGGAAAATTGCTTTTGTAAATCTCTTCTATATGAAGTGGCCCGTCTGGTCAAACATTACTTATATGACAACAGTGAGCACTTATCATTCCAAAGGCAACATAGTGTGGCTGTATAACTGATTTCTTTATTAAAACAAAAAGCGCAGATAGGTGAAGTCCGTCATTCACTGGATGAATTTCCCCAGAGCCTCTGTTTGCTGAAAACATATGCACAAGGGATGCAACCATCTGCTCAGCATGAAAAGACTTTGGTTTGTTCAGATATGATGAAACTGCAACAAGCGATGCTTTAAGCTGCAAATGCTGATCATCAAAATGAACAGAGGCATAGAATGTTATTAAATGTATAAGAGTAACTACAAGATTCATGTTCTGGGAGTACTGAATACCTCATTTAGAGATGGAGGAGTATGGGGAGAGATGATAATTAAATATAGAATCTTAATGAGTTTTAGTGCCAAATTTGTTCACATCTTTCAGAAAACCCTTTTAAGGGAATACTGTAGGCTAGTTCACCCAAGACTGAAAATTTGCTAAAACATAAATGTTTTTACTCTCAGGCCATCCAAGATGTTAATGAGTTTGTTTCTTTATTTAAGCAGATTTGGAGAAATGTAGCATTACTTGGGTGCTGTCATAATAAAGATCAAACCGCTGATAAAAGGGTTAGAATTATTCCACAAAAAATCCAGGTGACTCCAGTCCATCAATTTATGTTTTATGAAGTGAAATGCTGTATGTTTGGAAGAAACTAATCCATCATTAAGGCATTTTAATTCTGTTTCCTCCATGCTTCTACTGGGTGTTGAAACCTGGTATCACGCCAAGACGTGACAAGATCACGTTGGTCTGCTTTGAAAAATGTGTAGCTGTCACGGTTTAGCCTCCTCAGACGTGAAACGTACACGTTTTGTGTTAACCTGTTTCGTTGAAAATTCTGTGATGGGCTCACGTCACAGATTACAATGTAAGTCAGTGACAGGCATCAGCCATGATCCACCACGGATAACTGAATTCATTTGATATAAAATGTATACTTTCATTGTAGCACCTACCCCCACCTTTACCCTAAACCTACCCACTTCTAAACAATATAAAACACACACAGACAATATAAGCGCATGGTATTTATTGCAAAAACTGACCATAAGCAGTAAAAAAAAAGCATTACCAACAAGCTGTGATGCATTTTAAGTTCTTCTATGAATGATCATGTGACACTGAAAGCTGGAGTAATGACTGTTAAAAACTTGCCATCAACTGAATAAATTACATTTCAAAATAGTTCAGGTTGAATAGAATTTGATAGATTTATTTATTAATTTTTTAATTGTAATATTTTATAATGTTATTGTTTTTATTGTATTTTTAAACAAATAAATACAGCCTTGGTGAATATAAGAGAAAAAAATATATACAGTAGTTATAGAAAATATTATAATACATGAATTTTAAATTACATTAACCCTTGCATGTTGTGACACAAAATAGGCATCTAAATATTTACTATTCTATTTATTTATTTATATATATGATTGTATTTTAATTTAAGGAGGAGCAACAGTGCCATCTAGCCTACTGCAGCTACAGCTCACATCCTTTGTTTTTATGAGTCTTTCATTACAGGACACCCTGGTACCAAACAATCTCACAAAAGCTAAAACCTACAATACATATAATATGATCCATTTTTAAAGATATCCTTTGCTATGAGACATACGCTTAGACAAAATATGCTGCACAAAAGTCTGGATAAAAAGAAATAAAGTAGGGAATAACGTTTAATGTCTGTTATATAAATATGTAGAGCAGGTTGTCATAAAAAAAAAAAATTGGTGCCCTTTGCTTTATTTCTCGTGTTTTTCATTGTAATTCTATACAAATATCAGGACGTGTCAGAGAAAATGAAAATGGTGATTAAAGCACAGCCTTGTCTGGCAGAGGCTTTCTAACCTAATCTCCTTTCATGTTTCGTAAAAATCTCTGCGCAGTCAGGGGAAATGGCTTTCTCTGACCAACAAAATATACAAAAGAAAAAGAGTATTATTTTTTGACCTATGGAGTTCAACTGAAGCGTGGCAAGCACAACAACACAGTCCCACTGTTTCAGCAATCCGTCTCAGATGAAGGCATAGAGAAAACACACTCACTTTAATACTACTTCTTGTTTGAATAATAATAATAGTAAAGATTATTATTATTATAATTAAACAATGGGAATGTCATCTGATATTACTGGCAAAAAAACATTTCCCACATTTTCAACGATGCAACATAAATCAATGTTTTAGTCTAACCTGGAAAAACTGAAAAGCTGTAACAAACCTTTTTTTCAAAGATTTTTCCATCAGTGTCAAAATTGCTCAACCGGATGTCTTTGTATGATCGCTTCAACATATCTCATGAATAAAAACAGTACACTGGAGCGCACTCTGTATTCGTTTTTGTTTTGCTTTTTTCCTTGTAGAAAAGTTTGTTTATGGCCGAAGAAATCTGCCACTTTCTTGGTTTTGAAAAAAGTCTACAGTAGATATAAAAAAGTGGAAACAGCTTCATCCTGAAATGCTATCAAACAAAGCTGTTACAATTTTACTTAGATCAGATTAAAACAGACAGCGTTGGTTAGTTATTGCCATGGAAACACCTAATCTAGAATCTACATATCTGCTTCCTTTCATTGATATGCACAGGGGCCTCAGTGAACACAGAGCTGAAAAAATGTGAACTGTTGCACAACTCATGGTGGCAAGAGCTTACTTCTGCTATAGGACTTTGACAGGTAATTAATTATGTGAGTTCTCTGTAAGAAAAGCCAAATGAATCAGCCTATAGTATAGAAGCTAAATAAGAATGTAGTTCAGATTTCTAAAGAACCCAATACATGTACAATACAATAGTATTCAAGATACTAAAGTGGTGCATCAACATCTAATGATTTTATTACTTAAAACTGAAGAATGAAGAACAGATTACATTATTAAGTGCTGGAAAAGCAAATGTAAAACTGTATTTTGCTGAACTACCAACTAGCTTGCTAAAAATCCTAAATGAAATATGAAATATTTGACTACATAAGCCTGAAATGTAAAACTAGGCCTGTGTACAATGGTTTACTTAATTGCAGTGGTATTTCTCAGAAGAAAAAAAAAAGCATTTGAGTAAGTAAACACAACTTAAGTGGTGTAAATGCAAATGTATATAACTGAGGTGAAAACACAGTGACAATGTCTTTTCCATAATCATGTAAACATACAAAGACTCCAGTCATATCAGTAGGTTAATAAGACTTACATATGCGAGCAGACATGTTGAGATCACGTGACCAGGTGCATCAAATAAATATTAGCCTAATGAGTGCACAAAAAAAGATGCTATGCACTCAAATAGATACAGTAAAATGATTAAAATCTATCCGTTTATAAGTCTACTACATGTATTATATTATATTTATGCATTAAACATTATATTTTGAGTAGGCCTACCTACTTTTTGTTTCTTTGACAAAACTGGGGCTTTCTCTCTAGACTGCTGATCTGAGGTCCCTTTGTCCCCACAAATCTTTCAGAAATCCTCCAACACCATCATTATTTATGAGCTCTATGACCTGTATCCTGCTAATTTACAAGTCTGCAGATGGCAGACATATTGAATATTTTAACTATAGACGATAGCCAGATAGGTGATGGACCTTTGGAAGTGAAAAAAAAAAAGAACTGCAAGGAAATCACTTCAATAGCATCCACAAAAATCTGAAAATATCCTTACCGATCACATGAATGATATGTTATTCTGGTGGAGAGTGATGAGGTGCTGAATGCAAAACTAAAACACATTATTAGCTGCATACTGGTTTGCAGCTTTTTTAATGTTCCATATTATAACAACATTTATTTTTCTTTTCAAGACTGAGGGCACTATGAATAATTGTTAAAAAATAATGTCTGAAGACTGAACTTCTCTGATATTCCACCAAATACAGACTGTAGAGATTCTTTTTTAGCTCCATTTCTCCTACTGATTGAAATAGATCAGTTTGCAAATCTCATTTTGATAACATCTCATCTGCTGACCTTTCGTCGCAAATGCAAAATTCCAGCATATTTAGTCACAATGAGTATTTCCAGAACCAGCATACATACATATAGACTTTTATGTACATTTATGTAAACATTAATTTTTCACAGGGACGGAATAATTACCAAGATTTCTTCCTATATCTCAGAAACAAAGGTTGTTGACCTTTTTACAAGGTCTGCATACTGGTTTTGTTCTGTACTAAACAAGCTTATGTAAAATACAGGCACACAAGCCATGCGGTATAAAACAGCTTCAGCCTGCTGTTATTGCACATCTGGTGAAGATAACAAGCTTTCTCATTCGACAAGATACAAAATTCAAAAGATGTTTGTCGCTTTTTGTCTCTATTAATGTCTGCCTGAAGCAAAAGTAATGGGGGTAGGTCCTACAATAGGCCCACAATTGAATGAAATCAAGAAAAACAGGACAAAAACAGGACAGTAGGCAGGTTTATCCAGCACATAAAATGTTTAGTGTGACATTCTCAGCCCAACAACAGCATCTCACTTCATATCTGTGAGCGCCACACTGTGGAGACAGATGGAACCATTTTAAGGAGCTAAAGTAAATAAGTAAATATACAGTAGTTGCCAAAATTATTAGAACACTGTCTCACCAGAAAAAATGGACTTTAAGTCAGTTATTTCTATCTACTGCTGTAGCTTTTGAGTCAGTAATAAATATCAATTTACATTTCCAAACATTCATTTTGCCATTAATTGTATAATCCGGTATGTGTGTGTGCTGGCATTTGTGGTTTATGAGGACACAAATGTGTATAATAACATGGATACAGCATAAACATGGTTTATGAGGACTCTTCCTGTGACCCAGAAAAACAAAAGGCTTAAAAAACATACTAAACAGTGTTTTATGAGTCCAGCAGGAGATGAGCTTATGTGGGTACCAGAAAGTTTCACAAACAAAACAACTTTTGCTGCAAGGTGGAAATGGATGGAAAATGGGCCGTTATAATATCCAGTCATGATAACATTCAGTCAAAGTTATCTTCTACACAATAAAATATTCAGTGTTGTTGTGTCATTAAGTTAAGGCTGAGTTGCTCTCAAAGAAGCTCGTTATGAGTTAGAAGCTTATTGTCACATAGCTTTTTAATAGATTAGGTATTAAACATACAGTACTGTCCAGATAATTAAAGGAATGGAAAAAGTGAAGTT
>JAUMHI010000064.1:10324043-10357258 GCA_032359435.1 Enteromius unitaeniatus
GTTAGTCACGTGGTACTATATCGTTTCGCGGAAGGATGAAAATGTTAATTTAAAACAAATATGCCAATAAAATGTTTGTCCATGTCCAGTTTATTCTTTATGTGGCAAGTAGCCGTGTATCAAGCGGGATAATGCAGAGGCAGCCGGTAGTTATCGCGAAATATTTCTGCAATTACTACCGGCTGCCTGTACAATATCCCTTACATGTATAAATAAAAAGATGGACCTTTGCAAAGAATACTATTCATAATTTCTCTGTAAAGTGTTTTGAAGCTGGCATGAAACAAAAGTTGCAGTTTCTTTTCTTCGCTGTTCATCATTTATAAAGACATAAATATATAAAATTAACTTTATGATAAATAATTTTTTCCTTTCCACCAGCATGAAAACATCCCTTTTGCAGAAGGTGATTCCACTATCGTAAGTATTTTTAAATAGTTTTGTCTTGTATTGCGTAGAGATTCCTTTTATTTAAGCCCTGATCCTTCACAGTTATTAATTGTTATATAACAACTCTATGAAACAAAAATATGTTTACCTTTTAGGACTTCCTGTGGTATGCTGAAGTGAACAACTCCTTGAAGGAGCAGTTGATGCTATGGACAGAGGTAAAGACCATTAAACTGCACTGAACAGAAAGCAGGCAAGTTATTAAATCGCAGGCTTAAGAATCTAGTCTCATCTCTCAATAATTCTAGGGATCCGCTTCCAAACCACACATCGTCGTCATCGGTGCTGCTACGGTGAGTTCATGTTTGCAGTCATTATGCATTAAGAGGCTGTTTATGAAAATTTTTCTAATGACAGATGTTTTTGGTTTCCAACAGTGGTCCATTAAGTTGCACAATGGCAAGAGTGAGGCGCTCTTACAGTACAAAGCGAACCTCACAGCTATATCAGACACACTGGAGAAACTAGCAGAGCACAGTGAAGTCTATTGGGTTCTACAAGGTGAGTTTTAAAATTCAGATACTCTGCAGTGAGGGCTTCACGTTTTTGTCTCATGTTTTTGCCTTGCCTGTTTGTATAGATCCTGTATATGAGGATGTGCTAAGTGACAGTCGGAAGATGATCACAAACGAGCAGATAAATCTGTACAACGAGGCAGCGGTTAGCACTCTGAATAGCAGCAAAAAGAAGGTCAAGTTCTTAGAGGCATCTCGGCGAGCTGCTATGGAGAAAATTTCCCAGTCGGTGGATGGCTTGCACCTTCCTGAGAGCACAAGAGATGTTGTGAGACTAGTTTTACATTGTAACAATTCTATTTTATTCTTATAAATATTCTATATGGTTATTCTTATTTTATTTGACTAATATTTACCCACTTCCCAGGGCGCCATGGTTCTGATGAACTCCATGTGCAACAAAATCGTGAAGCCCATTGACGGCTCTTGCTGTCAGGGCGCTCCTCCCCTAAGCTTCCTTCAGAAGATAGCTGCTGGTCTCTTCCTGCTGTCCATCATCATCTTCCTCGTCCTGGGCTATAGTAGAAATCATAAGAGCAGACATGTTCCTGATGTGGAGAGCGGAGAGGAAAAGAAACCCCCTGTTTTGGGTCAACTCAGCCCGAAGGGACCTTTACTGGCCATTTGCAAAATGAGCCTCATCATGTTGTACTTCTACCTGTGTGACAGGGCAGACATTTTTATGAAGGAACAGAAATTCTATACACATTCTACTTTTTTCATCCCTCTTATCTACATCTTCGTTCTGGGCATCTTCTACAGTGAGAACAGCAAAGAGGTAGAGCAGGTTCTTGGGAAATTGTTTTAGTCTCAAATGCTGTTTACATGTGTATATTGATATTCTTGTACAATTTAAATTTTTTCCTCCAGACGAAACTCCTGAACAGAGAGCAAACGGATGAATGGAAGGGCTGGATGCAACTGGTTATCCTTATTTACCACATTTCTGGAGCTAGCACTGTACGGTTATTAATAACTTGGATTTAATAGCATTGGATTCTTTTTGGATTATTAACTCTAGTGTTACTAGTGACTGCACTGTCATTTGTTTTCTCAGTTTATACCTGTGTACATGCATGTCCGTGTCCTGGTAGCTGCGTATCTCTTCCAAACAGGATATGGACACTTTTCATTCTTCTGGCTAAAGGGAGACTTTGGACTATACAGAGTGTGTCAGGTACTTGTGTGCCAGGCTCTGCTTATCTTGTGTTCCTATATTCATGTAGCAGCGACTGACATATTATTTTAGTTTGGTCCCCCCCAAAAAAAAAAAAATTAATGTAAACATGTTTCAGTTTCATTTGATGTTTCCAAAGAATTTTGAACTTAATTTAATTATTTAAAAAGAAATTACTACTTTTATTCAAATAAAATAACTGAATGCTGTTGAATAAATATCATACATAAATGCTGTTTTTTTTAGAGAACCTTGAAAAAAATGTATCATGGTTCTGCCAAAAATATGACATGGTTTATTGATATTATACAGTATTATGAATGATGATATTTAGCATTTTTACATTTATTCAAAAATATGAACTTTATAGTTTACCTCATAAGAATTATTTGACATTTTATTACATTATATTACACTTTTCTTTTATCTTATTTAAAATAAAATGTCATTCTTTTTTTATTTTTAATAACTGTGAGTTGTCATTTATTGTTTCTTGTATTGTCCAGTGTGGAAGTTTGTTGTTACAAAGTAGAATTATAAAATATAAAACATGATAAAAATGTAGAGAACTGCTTTATAAAAAAATTATGTATAACCACACAATATGATAGAAATAATGAGTCCTCTCTGTGTTTGTCTTTTAGGTTCTCTTCAGGCTTAACTTCCTTGTGGTGGTACTGTGTCTGGTTATGGATAGGCCTTATCAGTTTTATTACTTTGTGCCTCTTGTCACCTTTTGGTTTGCAGTTATTTATGCTACAATGGCATTGTGGCCACAAATTCTGCAGAAGCAAGCCAATGGTAATTGAAGTCATACAACTGTATTTGCTGTTATTTTAGTAGACACTAAAATACTTTTTAAACATGTATAATAATATACATCAAGCCTTGAAACAAGATTTTCTCTTTTAATCATGTACAGGTAGTGCATTCTGGAATCTGGCACTATTGTTGAAACTTCTGGGTTTGCTTCTTTTCATCTGCTTCTTCGCATACTCGCAGGTGAGTTTCTGTCATACAACAGGACTGTTAAGACTTGTTTTTATATATATATATATATATATATATATGTGTATATGTGCATTTAAATCTTTTGCATTTGTTACAGGAACTATTTGAGACAGTTTTTTCTTTGTGGCCTGTTTCAAAGCTCTTTGAGCTTCAAGGTAGCATCCACGAGTGGTGGTTCAGGTGGAAACTAGATCGATTTGTAAGTTAAACGTCCTTACTTTTGAATTAATAAGACGTCAGTTTCACATCGTGAATTAACAGATTTCTGCTCTTTTGGATGCTAGGCCGTGATCAATGGGATGCTCTTTGCCTTCATATACCTGCTGCTGCAGAAATGTCAGCTGCTGTCTGAAGGCAAAGGAGAGCCTCTCTTCTCCAACAAGATTTCCAACTGTCTGCTGTTTGTCTCTGTGGTGTCTTTTATAGTAAGACTTTTTCTATTTCTCTCTGAAAATAGCAGAGTTCAAATAGCAAAATCTGAGTTCTTCACAATTGATTCTTTTGTTTCCAGACGTACTCTATTTGGGCCAGTGGGTGTAAAAATAAGTCTGAGTGTAATGAGATGCATCCTTACATTTCAGTTGTCCAGGCAAGTACCCTAATGCTCTCTTGCATGCTTGTAATTATGGAGATTTAACCAACAACATGAAAAAAGTTAAAATATATATATTATTTTAATAACCGCACTAAGTTACCCTTATCACAGTTGATTCAGACAGTCAGGTTGCTTTTGTGGGAACAGAAAGAATGTTTGTAACCTAAAAAAAAAATGCATCCCTTTCAAAGCGTTTTTGGTTTAGTTCTGTTGTGCCCATGAGGCTGCTGACTTCTCATCACTCTGATTTTCCTGCCCACAGATTCTGGCTTTCATTTTGATCCGGAATATTCCTGGTTATGCTCGCTCTTTGTACAGCTCATTCTTTGCATGGTTTGGAAAGATCTCTCTAGAGGTGAGACAGTACAAGCTTTACTGCAAACAAACAAAATAATTTTATTGCCAGTGTCATGTTTATAGATATGTTTAGTGTACTGTCGGTTCGGATTGATTATTATTCTTGCTTCGTTGTGAGAGGTCCTGGGATCGAATCCCGGATGATCATGTTTCATGAAAGAGAGTAAAAAAATGGTAGAATTCTTTTCGAAAAGCGAATGAGCGATGTTTTTAATGAGCACAGGCAAACACTCAAATGTCTACTCTCAGTATTAGAAGTGACAAAGGAGGCTTTTATAGGCAGCTAGGGGTCAGCTCACCGGGAAGGACATGGCACCAATTAGACTGCCTGAACCAGTCGGTCTTCTTCCTGGGCGGAGACAACCCGAACACCTACCACAACCAAAGAACTAGAACAAAAGGGATTCAACACTGCTTACTTAGTTCTCTGCAAATACATGTTTAAAAATGCTCACAGCAATATTCCAGTTTTTGAAACCATTCTAACACACTTTCTGTTTCTTCCACCAGCTCTTCATATGCCAGTATCATATTTGGCTGGCAGCAGACACCAAGGGCATCCTGGTCCTCATTCCCGGAAACCCCACTTTAAACATTATTGTCAGCACATTCATCTTTGTCTGTGTAGCTCATGAGATTTCCCAGATCACCAATGACTTGGCCCAGGTGGCCATTCCTAAAGAGAGCGGGCCTTTACTGAAGAGACTGCTGGGTGCAGGAGTCTTTCTAGTGCTGGTACTGATACTGTCCCAAAATGAATAATACAGGGCAATCAGAGACAGTAGCACACCGAGGATCCAATTAGACGTGTCTGTATAAAATAAAGAAACTTGACCAGCCGAGAACATTTTTTTTTTCCTAGGAGTTCTTACGGCATGGGTCTGTATACAAAACTCAAGCTGCAACTGAAGCCAAGGACCTTGGAGCAGAAGTAATTCAGATGATCAAACAAGGATTCTCAAAGCAGGATGTTTGCAGTAGACAAATGACACGTACACGTGTGCTCTGTCCTCTTTAATAGCACTGAGATATGTGTTATGGACAGTATTTAATAATTTATGTTCATATTTTATACAGGGGTATGTGTTTGTGTGTTCTCATTGTCTCTGTTTTTTGTACATGACGCCCAAGACTGCTAAATGTGAAAGAGTAATACATTCCTGCGTCTCACCCTGTACGTTTAACAGAACTACATCAGCTTGTGCACCAAATGTTTCCATACAGAGCATAATTTACATTTATATCACACCAGCAGCTTTATCTTTCAGGTGAACAACCTCTTATGACATTGAAACCTTTGGATTATTGAAAGGTAAACATCCAGTTATGTGCCGTCATAAAAAAACTCAATGGCGGAGAATTTGTTCATACCACTAATGGAATCCATGTGCATGCGCTGCTTCCATCAGAATGTTCTACAAGTCGATTGTTTGCTCAGTTAATTTTGGGTGGATGCTGGAGGAACAGCTTTTGATGTGAAAGGTAAACTTGAACTACCAAGACAAAGTCATGCACTTTGATCATAACAATATGCCCTCTTTATCCTCTTTTGGTTGCACTGAGCGCCCTCTTCCCTGCAGACTTTGAGTCGTTTGAGCCAGTTATTTGGGTTTCTTGCCACATGGTTTACTAAGTTCATAAGAATACAGCTTCATGGTAGAGCCAGCTTTGTTTATGATCAGTGACCTCATTATTTATTGTTTAATGTATGTCTTCATATCCTCTCAAACTGCTTTAAATGCAGCCTGATGTTCGTGTTTAACTTGATTTTGGGTTTTTTTTGTATTACATGTAAAAATTGAATTGTCAGTTTACTGATAATGCTGTAAATAGATTCTTCTTCATGTGCCATTTGAGAGACAAAAGCATATTGTTTCAATAGTGGTACTCCATTTTAGTTACTGTCATTTTGGCTAAGTTGCATTTACTATGAAACTATAACATTTTTAAAGCTACTATACTTTTCATAGCAGTTCAATATATATGTGAATTTAAATGCAACAGTAAGGTATATGCCTTTTTTTTTGTTTCATCAGTTTTTTTCCTAAGCAAGCAAGATTTGTACAGTGTCATCATCTGGCACATCAACACAACTGACTGTATTTTTTTTAGGTTCATAAATCAAATTATTTGTATAGTTTGCTATCAGTTTTATTTAAAGATCAAAGGAAGGCTTCAAAGGAATTTTTGTGTACAGTATGTTGAAATGTAAAAATATTCCTTAAATTTGGAAATGCCTTCATCATATTGTACAGTCAATGTTGACGATAAACCCCTTCTCAAAAATGTAAATTGTTTATTCATCTTTATTTCTTTTTAAATGTCTTCTACTCATATCCCCAGAACAAACATACACCAGTGTTGTTATTTTCTCATTATCAAGTGTATTAATTTATTTATCAAAACACATTTGCTCATATAAGAGAACAATCGGACAATATCAACTTGTTCGGATCCAAGTAAACGTGCCTCCATTAGTGGCTCGTACTAAAAAATATTTTGGATTGTATTTGAAAGTATTCTTTTAGTGTGCTCATCTCAACATTAGTTCTGATAATGTTTGAATATTGCACTTTTAGACATGTGCATGAAAACACAAAGGCATTGAGCTTGAAGCTACACATGCACATTTGGCAAGATTAAACTGGTTCAAAGTGAAGCCACGTGAGATCAGAGGTTCAGAGCTTCAGCCACCTTTCTCTCCTCAGGAATACCATTTACCTACAACGAGAGGAACATTTTAGAAATGTGAAACAGCTCATCTTGTTCTTGTTTTTTAGATGCAAAGAGTAATACTTGCCTCTAGCCTCCGAAAAGTTGACATACAATAATTATCTCCTTTGTTAGCATGAATGAATGAACAGCATGTTAGACCGGAAGAGATTTCACAGCCGTCTGATGGCAGTTCATTACGTGCACACTGGGGTTCACCAGAGAGCAACGAAAAAGACTTAAGCACCAAAACTGCAGTTAACATCTGTTCTGTCAGAGTGACCAGTCCCCAGTTATTTATGGGTAATTTAGGAAAATGCTGGAATGTATTTCTGTGCTATCTGGTATCAGGTGCTGATTGTATCAATGGGATGAAAAGCTTAGACATCAGCTTTCAATGCTTCTCTTACCGGAGGACTGCTGCTGTGGTATTTGGATCTGATTTTGAAGATTTCTGTAAACAAAGGCAAAGACAAGCATTTGGATACCATGCTCATCACAAGCACTTTTAGGTTTAGGAAAGGAGAACTGATTCCATAAGAAAAAATAGCATCTCAATTAGTGCAGTTTCATTTCCAAATGAATGAATATCTGTGAATGAGTGATATAAGCTCACATCCTAAAGAGATGTTCACCCAAACTGCCATCATTTTCTTACCGTCAAGTTGTTCCAAACCTGTACGAGTTTTGATTCATATTTGAAGACTGGCTAGCCAAACAGTTACTGGTAGCCATTTACTTTCATAGAAAATTCTTAATTCATACAAGTTTGGAACAACATGAGGGTGAGTGTATGATGACAAAATGTTCAATTTGAACAAAACTGACAGAGAAGTGGAATAATCTATTAAAAGATGCAGTTATGTATAAAGTTACGTTTTTGTCATTTTACTATTTTCAAGATTTCACTTTTTTGTTTAATTCTACAGCATATACAGTTAAAGTACATTTTTGGATTGTATTTGTGCACACATTTTTATCATTAATAAGAATTCTTACAATCGTCAATTAGACACTTGGCAATGTTACTGAGAATTCTTTAGAAGTACTAAAACATTTTTTTATTAAATTTTTCAATTTCAAATGCAACTCTACCTTTTAAGTCATCTTATCACATAATTTTAGGTCAGTCGATGATAATACACTTATGTTGTGATGTTTAAACTGCTTTAATCTCTTCCAGATTTAATTCCAGGGCACTGGGAGATTCAAGCTTGTTTTTAAAGAACACTGGATTATAGTAACCTACTTTCTCAACTCTTAAACCAGATCCAGCATTTTCAAACTCAAATTCTACCTTACTTTCCACCCATAAAGCAAAATTAGTGGACTCACGTCTGCGTCTGCATGAGTGGCATGCTGGTGGTCTCGTAATTGTCAGGATGGATGGGCGGCACCACCTCTCCGCTTACAGGATGGAAGACCGGCAGTGTTGAGAGAGGCCACGAAATCTCCCGGTTCTTAGACATGCTGCGAAGTTCCTTAGAAGACTTTTGAATGGAGCTGTGGTGAACCAGCTGAATACTGGGAATGGAAGGAGCAACCAAATCAAATATTTAAAGCAAATGCCTGCTCAAAATTATAATATATAGAATATTTGTTCTAGGCATAACATTGGGTTATTTGACTATTTTTTCAGGGCCATTTGATGAATATTTATCTTTCGCCACACTACCTCGTACAATTATAATAATCATATAATAATCTCTGTCACTGAAGCAGCTGCCGATTGATGACATCATGGAGACACAGAGGCGATTGTATGAATGAGATGGAAATGAACATGTCACCATGATGAAGGCTTTGAGATAACAAAACAAAGGGAAGAAAAAAACAAGGGGAACCTATACAAAGAAAGGAAAAAAAGAAAGATCTGAAAAGGAGAAAGAAAAAGCCAAGACCACAGGAGAGGGAACACTTACTCTGGTGTTTGCATGTTTCTTTTTTGCCTAGAAACAAAACAAAATGACTGAATTAAATTCTAATATTAATAGTTAAAGACAACCACACAAAAGCCAATGGAGAGCGAGTCGGGAGGGGAATGGAGGGGTATGAATGGATCAACTGAAGTCTGGTGATGCAGGGGTCTCCTTCAGGCTGCTGTGGTAGCTCTGATGGTGGGTGACATCACCAGGAAGCACACTGGGATTGGCTGATAATGAAGAGGAAACATCTGCCGGAATGGCTCTAAATACAACAGATGGAACCTTTGGGCTGAGTGTGTTTAAGTTAATGATTAAATGGTGGGGAAAAAAAACAACTGATGCTTGATGAAGATGGTAAGCTGCTTCTTGGCAGGGATGCGACCCCGTATTTCAGACTTGGACATATTCTAGAAAGGCCCTCAAGATCTTCAATCAACTGATTTAAAAGATACTACATGGTTTGTTATGATCAAAAAGTAATCTAGTGTTTGAATGTCGATTATTAAGCAATGCCCATTAATTGCAAGCATTACATATAAGAGATTTGTGCGTTTCACGTTCACCAAGAGTTTAGCACAGCGAACTTACACCCCTTCCCGTCGGCAGCACATGGAGTAGGCGAGAATGATGAAGAGGACCAAAGCGACAGCTGAGGGCACCGCCAGAGTGATCAGGAAGTCAGCAAAATAATCTCTACTTCTCAGTAAGTCAGAAGGTGGGTTGTATTCGCCGATGTCCGGCAGGACACCCGTGCCCAGGTCTGGACGGTTACTGTGCACTGGAACAACCTTAGTGATGTCCACCTTCAACAACAAAGACAAACTGGGCTCAGCATAAATGAACACTTTGACATGGTTAGAGAATAACTACATTGCATTTTCTGCTAAATTTGTGTGCAAATGTACAATAAAACAATAACAAAACTACAGTTCAAAAGTTTGGAGTATGTTTTTAAAGCAGAGGTCACTTATACCTGCCGCAGCTGCATTTATTTGATCAAAAAACAGTAATATTATCACATTTATACAACTTTTGTAACATTTTTTTTTACATCTTAAATGAATTTTTTCATTTAGAATTATTTTATTCATGTGATGCCAAAGCCGAGTTTTCATCAGCCGTTACTCAAGTCCTTAGTGTCATATGATCATTCACAAAATATATTAATATGCTGATTTTTGCTTAAGAAGAGTGTCTTAATATTATTCATGTTGTAAACAGCTGTGTCGGCTAATATTTTTATACAAACCATAATGTTTTTCAGAATTCTTTGGTGAAGAGAAAGTTCCACAGAACATTTATTTGAAATGGAATTATATAAAACATTTTTAATGTCTCGAAAAAATGTGCTGAAAAAAAAACTACTAAATTCCATTATATGTCCAGTATTTTGCTGACTATGGTTTATGTATATTTACTTAATCTCGGGCTTTATCTCAACACTTATGATCACAATTAGACTTCTTTACATATTCTGAAAAAAATGGTGATTTTAATTTGATGGTTTTTCGCTGTTAATATTTATACCAAAATATAATTATTTGTAAAATAATTTGCAGTAAAATTTTTAACAATATCTGATTTGAGATGATTGAAAAATGTACTAAAACAAATGTATATGTTCACATATAAATAAAAGGAAACGTCGTGTTGACTTGCACACAACAGTGGCCTCTCATGGTGGATCTGATTCCACAGCATGACAGATCAGATCCGGAGATCTGATGCTCACCAGAGAGATCTTGCACCAGTCGATGTGAAACTGAGCTCTGAACTTCTTATCGCAGCTGATGACGGGCTCCATCTCCTGACTGCAGCGCAGCTGGTTCTGTGGGGTCTCTACCTCTCGAAGGCACGATGAGAACTGCACGTCTGCTCCCACCATCACATACACACTGCCAACATCACAGAAGCTCCAGGTTTTATGCAAGATGTTCATAAACGTTTAAGCTGAGTTTGACAGTGAATTAGCACTTGACGTAACCACAGAAACACAGCATAAAGGCATTGATGACAATAGCACCGGACAGACAACACACATCTTCTGTCTGTGTTTTCTGCTCTAACCGTGAGCTCCTAAAATGCTTTATCTGGAACATTTTATCTTCTGAAAGAGCACATGAATATTTGATGAACAACTTCAACGCATGAGGGAATTTCTCTAAAGAAATGTGAACTGAGAAGGCCAGCCTCTTGCGTAAATTCTCAGGCCAATATGCATTGTTCTTCTGTCTTCTGGGACAAAATGTTCTCACTTGTTTTTTCAAGAACGAATTTATTTGAATAATATTGCTGTTTATACAGTTACTAAACCACTTGTTAGTATAATTAAGTTAAGCCAGAAGATACACTGCTGCTACTTCATATTTGTAGATTTTAAGTTCTGTGCCACCAATTGAATATTTCAGTGTATATCTTTATCTCACCCCTCTTTTAGATCGTTGATGGGTAATGGCACTCGTCCTCCCCGGTCCAACGCTGAAGTGATGTTGATGGCGTTGAGTCTCTCTGGTTGCCAAACATTCTTGACCGCACCGAGAAAATCTCCCAGCACCTCACTGGCCAACATCTCCTCAACGTTCATGTTCTTGATGAAGAACTCAGCCTGATAAGGCAGAGGAAATTCTGCCAGGAAGCAAGAGAAAAAAGACATGAACATCTTCCTATATGCAATTAGAAGTAATCCAGACTAGGTTAGATAACAGTCGGATAATAAGGCTGTCATGTCGAAGTGTCTTTATGCCAGATGGTGGACTGCGTGACTATAAGGTCACATCTGCACTGAAACAGTTGCTCAGCTTAAAGCTAAACACAGATCAGGAAAGGGGAATCTCATAGCATTTAATATAAACAAAACAGATCAGAGACAGAGAATATTTTGTGGTGAATACACTAAATATCTTAAAATCTTAAAAAGACATGTTTTCCATACTTAAGGATTACTCTTCCACATTAAGGTTTTCAGTTAAACAACTGAGCCTTTCTTTGAGCATATGGCTGTATGTTATAATGAGCTTTGCAAAACTAAAACCGTTCTTGCCTCTCTCACCTTCAGTAGACATGATGTTTATGACCAAGTTGTGCCTGGCAGTTTCAAAAGTGCGTTTATTATACGCGGTAATCTGCAACACGCAAGAGGGAAAGTTTAAGCCCGGCTCAGGGCAGCTTTACATTCATGCCATGCAGAGGATGTCAGAACCAGATGCAAACTCATACAGTTTCTCAAGGGTAAAGAAGAATAACAAAGCCAAATCCTTACATGAATCTAAAGCCTGAACAATACACAAAGAAGAGATAAGCATACTTTTGCATGCAAATTCAACTTTGCCCTGATACCTTCTACTTTCCTAGCAAAAAATGATTCGATTTTTTTCCCACTGAAATAAAAACTATACACTACTATTCAAAAGCTGGGTCGGTATGATTTTTTAACAGCATTTATTTGAAATATGTTTCTTTAACATAATAAATGGTTTTTACGCGTGCGTTTATACATGATTATACACACCTCGATGATGGTCGGCTTGCCCACGTGCTCGGCGGTTGGTGAGCCATAGAGGACTCCATCACTATGAGGGGTTCTTTGAATGTAACGCAGCCATCCAGGCCTGTCTGGATAGCCTTTGAGGTTGGTGTTAAATGTGATGGGGTCGTTACTCGAATCACCTGAAATGAAGCATCATTTTTATTTAAGCATTAAGGTATGAGAGCGTGTGCCAAATGGCTACTGCAAAATAAAAAAAGTAAACTGGCATTAATATGTTTGGGGTGCAGTGTTTTACAAAGTATGCGAACAAGTTTAATAAAAATTAATATAGCAAAACTTTTATTCTATTATTGAGTAAGTAGTGGAGTAAATATACCTGCTTTTGGATACGGTGGGAACTCTCCTTTAAAGTATTCCCTCTCCAGAACATGAACAAAAAGCACTCCAGCCGAAGGATAAACGTTGCGGTCGCCGTGTGACTTAGAGAGGATGGTGACCACTGTTGTAGATAGAAATGACATATTTGTTAAATGCAGTGTAAATAAGCAATAGAATATTAGAAAACAATCAAATGTATACACACTAGTGCTGTCACATAATTAATTGCAATTAATGGCATCAAAAATTAAAGTCTTTGTTTGCATAATATGTGAGTGCAGTATATATTTATTATGTATATATAAATACTAGTGCTGTCAAATGAATAATTGCAATTAATCGCATCCAAAATAAAATGTATTATGCATATATAGATACACACACATGTATATTTTGGAAAGAAATTGAAGTTTATACATTTATATTATTATATTTTATATTATGTGTGAATAGTTTTAATATATAATCATAACATATTTTTCTTAAATATATACATGTTTGTATTTACACATACACAATAAATATACACAGTACACACTCAACAAACAAAAAAACTTTGACAGCACTAATAAATACACATACATGTATACATTTCAGAAAACGTTTGATATATTAAATATATTTATATATATTTTATTCATATACATATAACAATGTAATTAAATTGGAATTTACAATTAAAAATTTTAATTGAAAAACATTTATGCAAAATCATATCAGAACGATTTCTGAAGCAAAACGTGATCCTGAAAAACCAAGTAGAAGTGGCTACTGAAAATTGACCTTTGCCATCACATGAATAAATCACATTAAATAGAATAATTATTTAAATTGCATTTTTTTTTTTTTTACAATGTTACAGCTTTTACTCTATTTTGGATTTTAGAGAGACTTCCATGAAAAACTATTAAAAATGGTAGTGTATATACTTTATATAAAACCAAACATAAAATGTTCATAGTAATAAATAAATATTTGAATAAGATTTTGTTGTTTCATAAAAGTTATGTTAATGTTATCATAATTTGTTGTCCTTTTCCAGTACTCTGTAAACTCTCTATTTTAACTTGTACTTATTTTTAATGCATTTATATAACAGGATGTGTGTCTTTCTCCTAAAAATCTTCTGTGTGGGAACGTGTGAGAATGTGTTATGTGAGCGAGTGGGTAAGTGTGTCTGGAGTATCAGTCCCATCAAAACGGTAGTAGAGTGAGTCACAATCTCAAACGCACCTCTCACACGCCCTCCCCCATCCCTCACTCCCCTTCTCTGGTGCAACACATACACATACTCCCTGTTCAAGCATTATTTAAAAGAAAAGCGCTCCGTTTTTTCAGTGGCTCATAATAGATACTGGAGAGATGGTTGCCAGCATGTTTTTACAGTCTCTTTCTTTCCTGACTTGAAGTCAGCTGGGAGGAAGCTGGTTTTATATCTCAACAGGGGAGTGTGCTGCACAGAGAGAAAGCTACTGCAGTCATGCACTACAGAAACATCAGATCTCTTTAAGCTTTAAGATGCAAACTGCTTCTAGCACATCACTCAAGGCAGAGCATGTGCTTGCATGGAGGCTGAAAGTTGCTCAAACACATTAAGCAGGTCAGAACGGCAAAAACCAAGGGATTACACGAAGAGAGCTGATATAATTATGCACACATAAAGATAAAATAATCTTTTGGGAACACAAAAAACTGTCCTGTGGATTAAAACCAGCCTACCCCATAAATTCAAACATAAATGCATAATGTTTACAAGAGTATATATTGTGTATTCGATATATTTTAATATTAATATTTGTATTTCCATGTTTGTTTTTAAATAAACAAAATGAATGTTATTCTTTAATTGCACTTTACATTGACAAGTATTTTATAGAGACGATTCTCTACTCATATTTTGAACAATAAATTCAAAATATATTGAAAATAATATTGAAATATTATTAGTGGTTACTATATGCAAATCATTTACATTTATATTTAAATTAATAAGATCATTCTAAATATAGTTAATAAAGTTATAGTGACAAGTGCTAGAAAAATAAACTGAATTACAACAATATCCAAAAAAGCAGATTAGTGCACTTTTGTCAATTTTACCCTTTTTTTTGTGTGTTCCCTCATTTGAATAAATAAAAGATATGTAGACATTGTATGTAACTAAACACTATAAGCAAGCATAATTCATAATTTAATGAGTTTAACGAAATTATGCTTTAAGGTGAATGAACAGCTGTTTATGTTTTTTATGTTAACGAGTTCTATTCTGTTTTCCATCACTCTGAAAACAAAACCATCCACCCAATTTAACTTCTGGTCACCTGTGCAGAATTGTGCTCAAAATAGACTATTTTGATATGCAACAGCAAATACCAGAGGAAGAGTCTAAAAGCGTCTCTCTATACTTGTAGATTCAATGTTGTTTAATAAACACCGTAGTGAATATTTGCTCATTTTGGTGTGAACAGGCTTTGAATCAACGCAAAGGTCTAGTTTAATGCGCAGAGATCGCAGAAATCCACACCGAGGGCAAACATCTATGCACTGTAGGGGCTTGTTGAACAGCTGTGTCATTACTAATGGTTTTATCCACGGTGGAGCTATTGATCTGTTTCTGGGGTGTTGATGTTTTTGTGCACATGGGGTCACAGATGCATGCTTTGTATAATTGGAGTGCCAGATGGTTTATTCTGTCACCCTAAGGGCGACCTTAGCCCAGAGCCTGATATAAACCCAATAGCAACAAAACACATCCCAGAGTCTATAAAATGATTTGAATACTCAAGGCAAACTGAAGGTAATGCACAACACTAAATTCTAATAGATTAACCATTAACGGTTAATGCCAAACCTTGCGACACTAAGTATAATGACAGAACGAACACGCACATGCACAAATTACACACGGGCCCTGCAGTGGAAATGGCTAATCCTCCTGGTTTATGATTTTATGGGCTGACCTTGGGTGGACCAAATAAAGATATTCATCATGTGCCACACTTTCTCTTTTGCTCCCTCCCTTTCCGTGAAACAGCCAGGGATGTCCTACTGAACTGTCGAATCAGCGCTGTGCTGACTTCTCTTTTCCGGTCAAGGGGGAATTCATGCACTTTACGATTCATTGGGAAGACAAAAAAAACATTGCAGACTAATTGCAGGATTGAGAAGACGTCAAACTGTTCAAAGTACTGCGCCTGGAAGTCAATGTTGTGCACAAATCTGGGTCAGCCTGTCATGACTAAGCCGTAGCCGGGAACACACTCAAGGTGAAGTGAGAGAATGCTTTTCTCAAGCCGTCCATTTATCAGGTAATGCAGATTTTCATTTTAATACAGTTGGAGAAATGGATTTTAAATTCAAAGCATTCATTTGTAATGCACATAAAATGGCAAATTTATTATGCACATCAAAATGTTTATGTGAAGCGTTTAAAAAAAACATGTTATATATTAGAGGTTGAATAACTGGGCTGCTGCATATTATAATACAAAAAAAGTAGTTTGGTTAAATCAGTAGTTCTTCCCCTTCTACTTCAAAAGAGTCGAGAGGAAGGTGAATTATATAGGTTGGTGATTCAGCAGGTTGGTAGGTGTTAAGCCCAAAAAGCTTTGCACGGCAAAGTGCTGTGCGTGTGTTATGATCGCTTCAAACACATCAGCTTTGTCTCAAAATCTAGTGCGCTGCCTACCTGGTGAGCATTTCGAACATCACATATACCGCTTTGGGTATCACATGCCATCATATTTTCAGTCATATGTGCTGTAAAACTTTTTTTTTTAAAGAGAATGAATCACTTAGCTTCACATATTTTTCATCCTCCCTCCTTTTTAAAGTGCTTTTGTTGATGATTATTATTATTGGACAATTAGTCTCCCTGTAAACAAAAATGAAATGTAGCACAACCTGCAGAACAGGCCACTGAATCGACTCAAAAGATTCGAGTCACTGGGGATGAATCACAATTCCCACTGCTACTAGGCAGGCAGCAAGCCAGTGTTTGAGACACAGCCATTCTTCACAATCACTCACCGCCACTCTGAAACACAGATCTCTGTTTGGAGTCGATTAAAGCCCGGGTTTGTCCGTCTATGCCACTGACAGAACGAACTACGGCTTTCACAACGGACAAAACAGGAATAATAGAGGGGAAAATGACAATAAAACCATTTACTAAGAAAAACGCCGTCGTAATCTTACAAGACATTCTTGTCGTTTAGGCACAAGAACCAAGTGTATTCATGTTGCTGGCATTTATGCATGAAATAATATAGTGTGGACTCTAAGTCTCTTTCACGTAGTTGATATATCTTCTCTGTAGCTTTGAATTAACGATTCGGTTTATCCATTATGATGTAATGAGAAACGAGAGCTATTCCGTTAGCCAGCAGGCTAGCTATCCTCCAAAGGAAAAGAGCGAGTATATTTCCCAGTGTCGTCGTCTCAAGTCTAAATACGTACCCACTATGAGCCCCACGAAAACGCCAACCGAGACCATCGTTCATTTGCCGCAGTAGCTGTTAACATCACACGTTTGAAGTGTCGCTGGTGGTCCTCGGGATGTGACAGCCATAAGCATCATCCTCCGCTGCTCGGATTCCTCCCACTCACTGGAGCTGATGACGCTGGTTGGCTGAAACATCTGGCGCAGATGCTGGAAAAAAATCACAAGCTGTATTTACAGGGGGAATGGAAAACATATGTAGCGTATAGCCTACCATGCAATAATATTTTTGTAAAATGCAAATCGAAAATTAGCTGCCAGATTAGTACTTTTCCTCATGCTTATGTGTTATGTAAAATGTTTTCATTAGATTTCTTTCTTTCTTTTTGCAGTTTTTGATTCACTTCTTTACATTTGAATTATTTCAAGTTTTTCTTACTGAGATTTACAATGCTTATCTTAAATTTTATTTTGAGTTGCCTTCTATTTATTTTATATTATATATAATTAATCCATTTATATTTCATTTCAGTGTATTATTTGTAAATGAAAATATGCTCAGCGGGGCAAAATTGTTTTTATAGAATTAAATGTAATTATACAATAACAATAGTAAATATAGCTGCAAGCAGCGATTCCCGGGGTTCGACAGTGTTAAGGCCTTTGAGATTGTATAAGGCAACCTGAATGTATGACTGACACTGAAGCACACCGAAAATGGACAATAGGCTCACACACACACACAAGACACAGAAATGAAAGAGTTTATGTTATTTTCAGGTTTCACTGTAATGATAATCTGGAAAATTTGTACAAAAATTTGTATGAGCTAAATGGTAAACTTTAACTAAATGTGATTTTTAATGTTATAATAGAAATTTGATAACGTCTCCATCATCAAATATAAACAGCACTGTTTGCTGTTTAATTAGCCCATTTGTGGTCTTAATTGCACTTTCTTACACAACACTGTGTTTAAGTGTTATAACTATTATAGTGTTTTTTTGTCAAAACTGTTTGACTGACATCATTAATCCCATAGGCAAAGTTGTTCAGTCTATAAGTGAATATATGAGGGATTTAAGGTCATTTACTTTGGAAATATTGTGTTTTTAATGGTTATAGGGCTACCTATAGTGTGAGCTCTATGAAACTTTGCATAATTGTTAAGAGTCATGTGACATGTTATCACCAAGTTTCAAGGGTTTTTTTTTTATGTGTTGTAAGCTTACTGGTTTATTTGACCACTCCCCTTTTCTAAATGAGCCAATTATAGCTAACCAAAGGACAATTTTTTTTTTTTTTTTTTTTTTTTTTTGATAATTATTGATAGAGAGTAGGCTACATAGATTATTACTGCAGTGAAAAACAAGGGACTGGTTGGCAAAAGTAGGTGTTTAATTAATGATAATTAATGAAAATTTTGATTGACAGCAATGGTTCTTGAGGCAAAGTTGCTCATTATGAGGAGATCTATCAAATGATATGCATATCGTATGGATGTGTAAAAAACACCAAAAATGTCTGAAATTGTTGTTTTTTGCACGCCCGGTTAGGCCGAATGGGCTGAGACTTTGATAGGTTCTCCCCCAAATCAAGGTCTATTAAGGTCACTAATTTTATACTCTCTATTTTTTTTTACACACATTTAGATTCCAGGTATTTAAATTTGTATCTCAGACAAATATTGTAAAATCCAAACTATCCATACATCAATAGAGATGGTCATTGATGGTCCATATTATTATATTGCATTATATTACAGAATTTAAAGTATCTCAAGTGCAATTAGTTTATCATTGCCGTTTGTGATTCACAACACATTTTACTTTCAATTTTAAAAGTGGTGACATAAGTACACAGTATGTTGGCCAATGAAATGTGATTAATTATTTATTTGGTTTTAGCATATAGTCAGTGCAGAAGCACACAAGCACACAAGACACAACCCCTCTCTAAGGATAATGCACAGGAGGCTCCTCCCTCCCCCATCCATCATGCCCCATAAGCTCTAAAGATGACAATGAGATAAGGTCTATTAAAATGCATTCAACCCCCCGTGGAGAGGCTGAGAACGCAGATGGTCATGTCCATTTTCACAGTGCACAACGCTGCACAACTGGACAGCCTATAGTGAGCACCATGAGTGATACAACCCTTGTGTTGGGTCGTTTTTTTGTACCTCTCATGAACAAAGTGCTACTAGGCTGCATGCATCCTGTGCCATCAAGATTTTAGGTTGCTAAGCAACATCTCAAGACATTCTCTGACAGGAATACAAGGGGATCAAGTGTTATGCAATAAATAGCACAAAAAAAAGAAAAGAAAAAAAAAGAGATAACAGAATATTCCCGTTGTCTATTGTGCAACCCACAATACAGTTCAGTGGTTTCATTAAATTTCCTTAGCAGTCTTTGGGTTAAAGGCGCAGAACCAAAGAAATAGGATTGGGATTCTACATTGGCTTAAACTGTTAATAACTGTTTATTAAATTGTTAATAAACAAACTAAAGACCTAGAATGCAGTAAACATCACTAGACTAAACCAATCTAGAATATTAGAAATCCTATTTCTCTCATTTCCTGAATAATTCATTATTTTTATATTTGTCACTATCCTCATGCTGCAAAGGCAGCTCAGAATTTGTATTTGAAGTGAAAAGTGCATATTGCATTTTTGAAAAAGTGAATGTGAATATCATCAAATGAATTTTGTTTATATAAATAATTAAAAAATGTTTCACCTTTAAAAATGGCAAATATTAGAAACACGAAATAATGAATGCAAACATATGTCTATGAAAAATAAATAAATAGAAATGTATACATTCTCTGAATTCTGAATGCTCCCAAATTCCCCGTAAACTCGATTTGATCAGCTCATCACATTATGAACCGAACTGAATTATTATTTTTGTCACCACGTGGTCTCTAACGCACCCACTGTAGTTATTATGCTGCGATTTTAATTACTTACTTTCCTTTGCCAGGCTGCAGTTTGCTCGTTCCCTCTCTACACAGATTATTGGACCAAACCATTCTTGAAAATTAAGGTTACACACCTGTCACGTTGTTGAGGCTCTCATAAAAATAGCACACAGGCAAGAAACCCAATTGATTTCGATAAGTAAGTTTAGAAATACGGAACTGGTTTCGTCTGAGGGACAGTTTGACGCTGAATGTTGTTTTGAATCAACACCCCTACTAAGGGAATGGCGCCATCACCCCTCTTCTGCAATGGCGTTGTCTGGCTGCGAGCTCGTGTGTGTGTGTGTGTGTGTAAAGCCCGGCTTGCATGTCATATTGTGTCAATTGTCTGGTGAAGTCCAGCATGGCAGCCTGATGCTAATAGAGGAGCTGAATTAAAATGTTATTCAATGCAATTCCCCTTGGGTTAAACATTTAATGGCGATGGCATTTATTCTTGGGGTAACTCGCATTACATTTGAAGGCGTAGGTAAGTGACTCTTTTGTTTTGGAGCAGCAACAAGGGACTTAAGCAATACTTGTGTCACTTCTGCTTCGTGTTTCCCTAGCTCTGACTAAATACACTCGCTAGGTCTGTATTTTTGGTAGTGTTTCTGGATACTGGGTTTGTAGGATGGAGCTGTCAGTGATGCAGGCGATGTGATGTGATGCGCGTGAGGTTTGGTTGTTCATCATCTTTGAACAGCGCAATGCTTGCATTTTTTTTCTAAATGCGTGTTTACATTCGCCACAAACGTGTTCAACATTTATTTGCGTTATGCATGTTGCGAGAGTTAAATGCGCGCTGTTATTTAACCAACAACAACTGTTTAACATCGTGCAGGTCGCACAGTTAGATTTTGTCCTTGTGTTGGTATGAAACGTGCATCTGGCTTTCCGAGGTTTTATTATAGATATCAAATATTAATTCGTGAGATGTGGGGTGGATTTTAAACAGATCCTTGCAGCGTAAAATGCAGCGGCTGTCTGGATGATGGAAGGCGAATGTAATCTGTGAGTCATATCGAGATCTGCGTCGAAAACACGTCGGTGCATCAACAACATCGCGCTGAAATTGAGTGCTCCATCGGCCCTTATGGCAAAGTGATGATCACGCACAATGTTCAAGAACCAGGGCGGTGGGCTCTAGAGCCCGTGTGAAGGCATCCTCCAGCATCCGAGCCCCTTTTGAGCTGTTGTTTACAAACTGATGTGCAGAGTTGTTTTACAGATTTTGTTTATATATGTCGTGAACAGGCTATTGTAACAGTGAATTTGGGGAAGTGACTCCATTAAGCCAACCCAAAACTAAGTTTGATATATATGTGAGCAGAATTATAATAAATGGGAAGATTCATGTCTAATCCAAACACTAAGGGAATTTGATTGCAAAAGATGCATGTCCACCTATGTACCAATATTAGCCCACTACCCATTTCCAATGTAAGTGCTTTACATCTGTGTTAGACGCTTCGATTCATTTTTGACTAGTCAGCACGACTAATTAAAGAGCTGCTGATCAAACCGAGCTTCCGTCTAAACATTCTCAATCTGGATGCTACTTGAATCTCTTACTATAGTACCTCAAACCTGTTCTTATACCGTATCTTATCTTAAAGTCAGCCAATTTCTCTGACACACTCTTTTCTTTGGCTGAGCATCTATTTAGACTCTTGAGGCTTCTGTCTTAGGTCATTCTATCAACTTTGTATTTCTTTGCCAAGGCTGCAGCCTGTTGTGAGACTTATTTTTAGACTCTATAGTCCATAAATTGTTTTTCTCAGTGTGAATGAATGAATGAAATGAAGAAGTTCTGTACTGTAAGTTCTTATCTTAGAGAGCATATTAGAAACTGTAGGGGTGAATGGAGTGGTTCCTAATAACCTGGCTTGACAAAAAAGTTACATTTCTGCAATTATACTCACGGGCAGATTATTTTATTGGCTAAAGAAGCTTCTGGTTTTATGTATATTTTGAAAGGATGGAGTGACACTGAAGAAGGGAGAAATGAATGCTAAAAAATCGGATTTGATTAGGAATAAATTACTTATACTGTGTTAAAATAGTAAACCTTTTTAATTGTAATAATATTTCACAGTATTACTGATTTTTTTCACTTGGTGAACATGAGACTACTTTCAAAAAACGTATTGCCTGTTAATTTCATTTACACTATAGAGTCAGGTTTCCACTTTTTATAATGTGTTCTGTGCACAAACAATTGCATAACTTGTAAACAAACAAGCTATTTATAATATTCTTGTAAATGTTTTCAGGCATCCCCAACAAAATGTGACTGCACCCAGTAAACAACCTGAAGGAATGTTACTGTATATTTGAGAAGACCTCCATTGTCGAGGCTAAGATGTTGAAGACAGAGGCCTCGGCAGAGAGGAATACCCTTAGGAGCGCTTCCCCGCACCGGAATGCCTACAGGGCGGAGTTCCAGGCTCTAAAGAAGGCGTTTGACCAACCGAGACAAGATGGAGACCCCAAACCCAAGGACCAGGAAGGGGTCAGGCAGCCTCGTGGGCGGCAATACGGGGCCCATGTTAGTCGCATCAAGAACATGTTCATGCAAATGGGGACTGAGAACATTGGGTCCAACAGACGATCAAGGGAAGAGACCTCCCCACAGAAACTCAACAAGCCAACAAACTTCATCAACAGGGCGGATGGGTCGGTGGTCAAGTTCCAGCACGGGACTGGAGAGCGGACTGCCGGTGGCCCACATAACTCCAAATTCTCAGAAGCAAGGAAACTCTTTGAGCAGAGCTCCAGAGATGCTTCACAGTCGCCTGTGTACTCTTACGGCCGGGAAAAGAGGGGTTCTCATGAGCATTTGGATGACTGGCGGGGAACGCGTTCGAACCGAGGCAGTACGGACTCTTTGGATAGTCTTTGCTCCAGGACAGAGGCCTCATCTCCCACTGTGAGTCAGCTCAGTGCTGTGTTCGAAAATGTAGACCAACAGGGCTTCGGGGCTACTTTCAGAAGAGGCCACGGAAGTGGAAGAGGGCTGTACTCACCAGATGGCTTACAGAGACAAGGGGAGGCCAGCGAGGACGATACCAGTGCACGGCAGTCTCCGTCACGTGGTTTTTACAGGACACGAGTGGGTAGCAAGCACAATCTGCCCGTTTCTTCATCTTCCGAAGATCTTCTCAGTCCTAGTCCTCTGACGGAGGCTGTGGACCAGGTGAAACCTGATGAGAAGAAGGCCCAGGAAACCCTGGAGCTGGTTGATGGATCCAGTGAACCCAAACCAAAAGATGAAGTAAACTCAACCAAGGCCATAGACAGTTCTTCAGCAGAGACTCAAGTCAATGATGCTGCAGGAAATTCACATGAGTCTGTAGCTACTAAGGTCCACGAGGACACAGGTGGTAATGTGAAAGAGGAGTCTAGCCGGATTACAGAGGATCAAATTGAAGAAACCAATGAGGAATACTGTGGCAATGAGAGAGTTATTTTCAATGCTGACGGAGATGCTTGCTACCAGGGCTGGGGGGAGAGCTGCACCGACCCTGAGGATGACCTATATGATGATGATCTGTCCTATGACCCAGGATCAGAGATTACAGAGATTCCCGGTCTTCCAGAGGAGGAAAAAGATGATATTCCACAAAAAAGAAAAATTCGATTCAGCTGTGCTCCCATAAAAGTAAGTTTATTGCTGGTCATTAACTGTATTAGTGGGTCAGTGATGTGACATTCAAAGTCGACATGAAATGGAAATTCACCCTGACTATATCCTAAAAGCATCTTATTAATCTTATTGTGAAGAATGCATTCACGCATATGTTTCCTTTTGAAATATTGAAATTGAAATGTCTCAGTCTTACAGTAAAGCAGCTGACTTTTCTCTGATGTATCACAGACTTCTACAATTATGTTGCCTGTTTAAAACTCTGCATCCTCCAGTCAACAATTGATGGCTAGAACCACTTCCCACACTACATTTTTTTATTTTCCAATAATCCATTTAATTTGGATGTACATCACAAAATCACTATTTCCATTTTTAGTATAAATTATTATTATTATAGTATTTATTAATATTTTTAGTTTATTTCACAATTTTAATTGACATTTTAGAAATTTTAGGATATGTGCTTGTCATTTTTTATTAGATTTTTATTAATATTAAGATATTTATTCATTTATTAGTTCAAGTAATTCTTGTTTGTTTCCAAGGTAACATTGGTTAAGGTTTTAAGTTTTTCATCTAATATTTAAATTTTATTTGGGTTTTATTTAAGCTTTATTTTAGTAATAACAAATATTTTGTATGTATATGCAAACTCATATATAGATATCATTACTTTGTACTGTATTTCATAGTTCATCTTACATCAAATCTTGATGATTTTAATGAGTTGAGCAAATGATACATTATCATGATAGATTTTCATTTCTTTACTTTAAAAAAATAAACAAGGCATGCTCAGTAGCATAAAAAAAACGATGTAATACATCATAAAAATGTGTATTTAATATTTTTCCTTTTTGCTTTTCTTTCTCATGGACACTCTTAAGCTTTTTAAAAGACTTGTTTAGAGATCACCTGCATCTTGTTAGCATCTTGAGTTCCTGTTGTTCATCACGTCTCGCAGCATAGTCATAATTAAATCTATAGAGGCCATTGCTTTTTTTATTGATTTTGTCCTAGTGAGAGCAATTCTCTGTTTTGTCCGCCTATGTTAGTGCTATTTAGATAATGAGCAGACAGAACCATAAACTGACATCCAGAGGCCCACTCATGCCTGCAGGGAAATGAACACATATAGCTTCTGTCCTCACATGCCTCGCTGGCTCTCCTTGCTGTAACTTTTCACACCACCGCTGTCTGTCCCCACGCTTGTCAATCCCTGCTCCTCTAGACTATGATCAAGTCACGCTCTCAGGAGAACATAGATAACCGCTGTGTTCGCAACTTTTTCCAAGGTGAAGCATGAAGGTAATTACAGTCTGTCTATCGATGTCTTTGTAAGGAGGCTACAGAATCACTTTGTTTGAGAGGGGATTTTTACAGCGTTAACTTCTCAGAAATGCATTTTGCAGCCAATTAGAGTTGAGATCAATTCTATTAGCCAGCATTTAAATCAATTATCTTTGATTTGGCCGTATAATAGCACAGCGGTGGCCTAGGATTGTTGTCATTGATTAGTTGCGATATCATGAAAATCACTGCTGAATATTTGAGCTGCTGGAAATGTGTTTAGAGCTCTGGCTATTAACTCGGAAGCTAGATGGAGAAGTGGAAAACGCTTAAAAACAAACATTCCCCTGCTTGGATCAGTCCCATTAATACTCTTAAGCAGTGCTGGACCGGTTCCCCTCCTTCTCTCAAAGGGTAAACGTGATGTTTGCTTGCTAATCTCCCTCACACGGGCTGAATTTCATTGTGCTGGTATTAACTGAATTAAAAGGTCCGTTACGCCCAGTTTGTACACCTTTTTGCACTCGAAGTATTGTATTCTTAGAGTCTCTTAATCAGATCACATCCCAATGCTACTCTCCGTTCGAAATCTTGGATCTGGCTGCTAATTATAAACGCAAAATATAGGTCTTCACAGCTGCCGAATGACAAATGTGTGACGGTGCATTTGAACATACGGTATTTAGATAAATCTGGCAAAACTTCAAGTGTGCTGTGTTCTTTCATAAATAAAAGTATTATCAAATAGTGCTGGAATGCATGGAGCAACCAGAAAATGCCAGGCTTTTGTAAAATGGCATTGTGCCGGCTGGGTTAACTGTCAACTCGACTGAGCTGCCCTGGTCGTTAGCTTTACAAAGAAAGACTTTTTCATGAGTCAGGGAGTTCTGAACCCAGGCCACATGTTTTTTTTTTTTTTTTTTTTTGCAGACACGGAGGAAATAACAGTCTGTGGTCTGTGTTCAGACTCGAGAAAGGGACTGATTTGTGGTAAAACATTGTCCATTCGCCAGACTAGACTGGCTTGACGTTGAATAGAAGTGTCAGTCATTAATCACGCTGAACATTTTCTCTCTTGCTCATAATATTTCTTAGTCGCTCATTAAGTGGATCGTTTCCATATTAAAGCGTAATTAATGTGGAGTTGCTGTAAGAGGCTCTTGTGCGAGCAGCTCTAGTGGCTGTGTGGAATAACAGCACTCTCAAACACTCTTCCCTCCATTTACTCTGAGGAGCAAGGCATCACAGAATAATTCCCTGATTCATCTTTTTTCAGTTTCATGCAGTAAATTAGGCTTGTGTTATTTATCCTTTGATTTTTTGATTATTGACTTTAGATTTAGATTAGACTTTAGATGACGTTTAGATGGGGTGCATTACATAAATTCATGAACTAAAATGCAAAAAATAATGGTTGCTTATAGGCAGTGCGCCGACATGTAGCATCATTGTGCGTCGGGTGTTCCAAGTTCGAATCCTGGTCCGATTCTGTCCTATCATGAATGTCAATAAACAAAAAATCAAAAAGGTTTGTAATGTTCAGATCAGTTCATCTGTTGGCAAGTAGCATAACATCCCTACATCCTATTAAAATTATTCATTGCCATTTTTGCCATTATAAATGAAAATGAGTCTTTTTAAAGGATAGGAGCAGAGTGCGTCCAGAGTATTAACATACTGATTGTTCTGCTAATGTAACCTCTTTCTGACAAAAACCTTCAGGAGACTAAAACCCCATACTGTTTTGTGTGCTGTGAAGTCATCTACCTTTATTGTGCATGTCATTGAATAGACTGCAAGTCTATCCCTCATAGCCTCGTTTTTATTTGTGCTAAATTCAGCATGGTGTCGAACCTGAATTAGGTCTGTTGATGGGTGTGTGCAGTTTGTGGTACAGTAAAGTTAGCAGTTTTTAATGGCTGATTAAAGGGATATTTTAGTGAAAAAAGAAATGTTTTCACCCTCATGTTGTTTTAAACACTTATGACATTTTCTCCAGTGACACAAGAAATATCACTTTCTTGTCATTACAAAAAATGGGGATGTGAAGCAGGGCTGTAGTACTCCAGTCTTGAGACATTTTGCTATTGTCTCGGACTTGTTTCTGACTCGTTGGTGTTCGCACTCTGACTTGTCTTGGACTTGATAAATGGGCTCGCCAAATGTTCTCGTTGGTCTGGGCCGAGCCCAGTAATATGCCTTTTTTCTCCTTCAAAACATAACCACACTCGCATATCACGCCTAAAACACATGGAAAAACCTAGGCGCAATGCTTTCTATATCTTTGCTTGCTCGCTCTAGGCTTGCGCTCCCATGGCGTCTGACCCACGCTTTCCATGAAGACACAAACGTTTTACCAAAGGATAAATTGATTTCCAGCACTAAAGATCCCTTGCAGTAGCTCTGCTACTAAATTTATATGAATAACTATGTTCAGCTATGACAGGCCCGGCTCCATGGGGGACTTTATCAGAATCTTGGCCCACCCTGGCCCCACACTACTTAACAGCCAATCACAAAATTGTTATGATATTCAATTGAGCTTCCTAAATTGTTCTTTTTGGCTTCTTCCCGCAATGCATATATCCACTCTCAAACACTTTTCCCTCCATTTACTCAAAATGATCCCAGCATAATTCCCTGATTCAATTTTTTCAGTTTCATGCAGTAAATTAGGCTTGTGTTATTTATCCTTTGATGTTTTTGATTATTGACTTAGCACTGTTTAGATGGGGTACATTACATAAATTCAGGAACTAATAATTCACTAATAATGTATATAATGTTTGCTACCAATATGCGTGGAATTTAACTCCTTTTGAATGAGCACCTGCACTGTTCAATTTTACTTGGTGATCATGCGTACAGTGCTGTGTAAAGACAAAGCATCTTACAAGATATTTGTCAGTGAGCTCAGCATCTGTTGATGCATGTTGGTGCATGGTCTTGTTAGTCGATATAAAATTTAGGATCTTAAATCACTGACCTAGCTGACTTTAATGGATTTATTCCACGGGGGTTGTTTTGTAACCACTGGAGGCAGTGGAGGGCACTTCAAGTCAGTTTGATTGACCTGACTCAATGTCCACATCCTGTTGGTCTAGCTCTGATAATGAGGACATAGCATCCAGCAGCCAAGTCCTCTGCCCGTCCTTTTTTGTAGACAGATGCTCAAATCAGTTTTACTACTTTTGCAGCTTTTCAACCATTATGTTACGAAAGCCTGTGCCTTACCCCTTCAAAACGAGAAATGAAAGGAGAAAAAAATGTTGCATTATCATGAGAAAGTGTGGCACCGATGTCTAATGTAAACCTAGGCGCGTTTATATTCCCTGGTTTTCTTGTCACAGCATTCAAGGTGATATTTTTGCGTTGTTTGTCTGTTTAGAAGATAATTTTATACACATTTTCTACTATTAGATTTAATTGTTACCAGATCCAATCGGATGAAGCATCAAACACATCCCTGTCTGTTTTACAGTCGGTGTTTGTTTAGCTGTGCCCTTTGTTTCATCCATCCTGTCATCATCCACCTACATAAACTGCATTTACAGGCTGAATGAAATATGACATTAGCTCTGCTAATCTCAGCCTGTTGTTATGGCATATTTATTCCTTCTTGATTCACTAATGGATTTGAAAGACTGGGCAGCAGTTGAATGACTGCAGAAATGATTCAGTGATTATACGCTCCATTGTGCTTAGATGCACATACTGTATATTGACCTCACGACTCTCTCTGAATCAATCCAGCTTTTTACTAGATCGACTCAGTCCTCAGGCCATAGTCTAGTTATTGACTACATTTTAGCGTTATATTAAATATATTATACATATTTTCATGAACGTAGATAAGAAAAATCTTTTAGGTGAGTGAGCTGAGCATAATGTATTATTCATTTTCATTTTATTTTAAAGGATCTCCCATAGAACAGGGTGCTTTTGAAGTATTAGCCTTGAATGGAGTAGATTAAAGAGGCTTTATGTAATTTGAAAAAGGCTATTTCAGCCTTATACCTTGGATAAAGATGTCTCAGTTGGTGATTTCATGATGACTTAGATGGTTGCTAATCATTCAACAAGCAGTTTTCTAATAAGTAGATTTTTATATTTAAATAGGAACTTTGGGTGTAATGTTTCGAAGTACCAGTCCATTAAAAATAAATATAAAAAGACCAGGGTTTAGTTAGCTGCATGACATATATGATTTGCTACAGGTATTTTCTGTTTAGTAGCAGTGAGTAGGAATGGAAAGAGATGGAAAATTGTAGAGAGCATCTGATTGGACAAAAATGAGTGTAATTAATAATCGTGTCCCTTTTCCAAGAGAAAACTGTATTTTATGCGTTTAGCGTTTTGTCCATTACTTTTTTAGACATGTGTACATTTTGGTCTGTTTACAGGAATTATGTAGTCGGTGGGAAACTCATTTGTTGAATTTGTTGCGCTGTCATGAGATATCAGTGTGTAGTTCAAGCAATTGTCTTGTTCTCTTGACAGCGATTTTGAAGCTGTAGTCACTGGCAAAGATCTGTCTCACAATGCATTATGAATGCTGTGGTATTTTTTGTTTGCTTGTTTCTCTGACATCTGACCCCTTCTGGAGATGAATTTTTAACGACTGTGGAAACAGAAGACAGGCCTGTGGTTTCTGACGCTGTGCCGTTCCGGCTGTCCGTGTCAGGCGCTTATTCTCCACAGCTCTCCCTCTGTCCCCCGTCACAGGCCATCACTGAATCTATCAGAGAGTGTAGTTCCTGCTTTTTTCCATACTGAAAACAAGGAGGTGTTGAATGCTGACACAGTGTCCTGTATTGTTGTGAAACAGTAAAGACAAGCACCCAGATGTGTAGAGTGCCATTTTACCCTCATTGTACTCAGAAGCAATAATAATATTAATAATTTAGACAACTGTTTTGAAAAAGAATATAAGACATTTTACAAAAAATACTACATGGATTCTCTCTCTCTCTCTCTATAGATAGATAGATAGATAAACACACACATGTATTTATTTCAAACAAATATTGTGCTTTATATCTGGGAAGGGATTAATGGATCAAAAATATGTTTATACAGAATAATTCATTAATATGTGCTTTAAAAGTACTAATAAACAGCCAATATGCAATAGCTAAGAAGCAACTGATCAATACAGAAAACTGTTACCATATAGCAAATATTGTACATTTATTATGTGTATATTGGGGTTGAATTTATATTATAGCATATTATATTATTACAATCAGCCGAATATATATACAATATATTACTAATATTCTTAAATATATTGTATTCTTTCTTTCTTTCTTTCTTTATGCGTGTATTTATTGTTTTAACACAGTCTGATGATTATTATATTTTAATTAAACCGCTATATATTTATTTTTGATACTGATTATTAAGAGGTATGGTTGGCAAATCTTTAATAGACCTTTAATGATAAAATAAGATATTTCTGTAAAGTAAGGGCGAACTCAAAGTTTAAGGGATTATTAAATGAATATGTATAATGCATGTGTGTTTAGTAGGGCTAATTGCTGGAACTAGCTTGCACGAACACATTGCCTGTAAATGTAACACTCTCACCCACTCATGTGGTCAGTTGATGAATTATGTATTCATCAGACCATGTTACTGATCATGTGAGAAGACTCAGCCAACACACGAGAATGAAGCATAAAGTAAGCAATTGTTTGTGTCTTGTTTATCCCCTTATGCTAGTAGCTCCCTCTCACTGCGCTAGTGTGCTACGTGTTGGTGGGTGGCGAGGCCCCCAGAGGTATTTTCACAAACACAGGATTAAAAAGAGGGTGAAATGTCATTGCAGGCCAGTCAAGAGGATGAACATAACCATGTGTTTTGAAGGAGCTTTGGTCTTGACACAGAGCAAAAGGCTAATTATGCTGGAGAGTTTCATATCACCTGACTCCTCTATTCAGTAGATATTCCATTAGATTTCCATTATAAAAAGAGCCTCTTACTGTATGCTCACAGAGACTTATTTGATCAGAAAAATTGTAAACATGTCATTACAATAACATAAAAAACGTCTTAGATTATAACGGTAACCCACGTTCCCTGAAGGAGATCTCATATGGGAACTCATATGTAACGTAAAAGTGAACTCGACTGAAGGGGAACTGTTTTTTGTACGAGTAGATGTAGATTAGATTAAGTAGATTAAAATGCATTTTTTCCTGTAATGATAAAGCTGAATTATCAGCTAATATTATTATCAATGTTGAAAACAGTTCTGCTTTGTAGTGGTGCTTAATATTTCAAGAAACCATGGTATGGTGTTGGAGAATGCATTTTTTTTCTTCAATTTCTGCAAAACAATCAATTGTGATTTAATCAAATTCACAGTAAAAGTTTGTTTACATACTAGATGTGTGTACTGTATGTATATATGTGCGTGTGTATATGTATACTGTGTATATATATATATATATATATATATACCAGTGGCGGCTACTGGTCTGTCAAATAGGGGAAGCTCATTTTCGGCCTTCATCGTAAAATTGTCTATTTATTTAAAAGTAAATTCTGCCCTACGTTCCTTTTCAAGAAAATGATGATCCTGAACTTGAGAAATCTGCGATGGGACTGAGTACGAATAGCTTCAGCGATTCCTTATAGTACAAAATCGCTGTCAATCAAAAGAAGATGCAATCTTTCGACAGATCCTCCAATCATCACGCAGAAGCTCGGAGTCCAGGCCAGCCCACTCCTCATTCGCTCCTCATTCACCACCAGAGACGCTGAGCGTCCGTGGGCGGGACATAATCGCAGCGTTTATCCAATGATTGTCTAGTTTCAAAGCACTGAAAACGTGTGTGTATTTATATACACATTAAATATGAACAGTACGCACACATAGTATTTAAACAAACTTTTATTTTGAATGCAATTGATCGTGAATAATCATTTTGCAGCCCTGAGAGCATGAAAAGTGAATTTTTCACAGGCCCACAAGTGCCTGTAGTTGTAGCATCAGCCATATGTTCATATTTAAATGTATTCCTTACCAATATGGTAGAATGATAATTAATTTGACTTTGCCAAACACCTCATTTTGGAGCAGCTTCCTGTTTTCAGACAATAGTACAGGAATGTCTTTCAACAGATTTGTCTGCTGCATGGTTAATCCACTCAGCATCAGTCTCGGCGTCCCTCTGGGAGAGCGCTGTGTATGAATGTATGTGTGTGTGTGAGTGTGTGTGTGTGTGCGTGTGGTGACACTGGGAGCGCTGGCACCGCTGCTTTACTGTAGGGCCATTTAATGCAATCACTTGTAGTCAGCCAGACCCTATTGGCCACTCAGCACCATTGCCAGCCTGGGATACATATGGCCACAAACATTTTTTAGTCATTTGTTCTACTACATCCCTAGCTCCCTGTTTCCCCTCGGCCTGCCCCTCGGTTAATCCTCTGACTGTTCCCTGCAAGGATTGCAGTCACCCACGATGCAGCTGAAGGCGTGCTGGTGTAATATGCTGCATTAGAGGCATACCGATGAGCCATGGCTGCTCTGCTAGAAGTGCAGTGACACAAAAAGGATGAGAGGGATAATGAAGTAATGAGCAAAGAAGGACGAGGAAGAGAGTGGGAGGAGAGGGATGGATGATGGGCCTGGCTCATATTCACTCACCCCTACAGTTCTGTAAAAATACACAGAGAAAAATGAGAAGCTCTCAGAGCCTTTGGTGGGATCTCACAACATGCAATAAAAACTTAAAGTGCTCTCCGAACAGCAGAACGCTTATACAAGCTTACATTTCTTGGCTATTATGCAAGGTAGCAGTTGGAGCCAAAGACCTCGCAGGCTGCTGGGTTTTAAATATAAGACTGCAGTATGCCAGAGTGTATGAGCAATAGATAAAGGATCGAGTGAGAGCTGTTCTACTGTATCATGAGAAGACAAAAGACATGCACTGTGTTTGTTTGAAGGCAACTAATAGGTGTATTGATCTAAATGGTAAAAGGACAGGAGATGGATAGAGGTGAGGCTGATGATAGAGAGGTGAGCTGAGTGGGATGAATCAGTGTTACTAGATGGGTGAAGATGCACAAAGATCCTTAAGTTGGACCAATGCCAAGAAAAGATTCAGCAAGTACTCTACTGGAGTGCACTGAGGATTGTTGGCATTTCCTTTTCTGTGGAGGGTTTTCATTATTATCACTATTATTGTTATACATTTCATACAGTGCCCAAAAAAAAAAAAAAAAAAAAATATATATATATATATATAAAT
>JAUMHI010000064.1:10358505-10370149 GCA_032359435.1 Enteromius unitaeniatus
TTAAAAATGTTACAAAAAACCACATGCTTTCAAAGGGTGTCCTAATTTTTTCACATGACTGTATATATATATATATAGCACTTTTTGCTCATATAATATCTTTTTGCAAATATTTCTTATGTATCTTGTGATGCCAAATACGTATTTTGAGCAGCCGTTACTCATACTAATATAATTTATTATAAATGATGAAAACATGCTGCTTAACATTTTTGTGGAATCCCCAACAAATTTAACCAGCATACTTCTGATATGGTTTAATTGAACCATCATTCAGTCACAAATATGATTTGTTTAAGTCATTTTCTTCCTTTTAATTTGTACTCTTTCAGTTGAATCACTATATTTTATTAAATCACTCTTTCTAAAAATCAAAATTTCTGTATTAAATTTCACTTCAAAGCCCAAGCTTATTTGATTTGGGTGCTTTCTGGCAAACCTTTTTGTGTCTTCATATTATCATATGTATGATCATTAAAATGTTAAAATAAACCATGTAATTATATTAAAACAAAACAAAGTGTCATAGACAGCTACTGTATAGATGACTGTAATAAAACAAAAGGAGAAAGGAATTATTATATTCTCCCATGGCATGTTAGACCTGACAGTAGCCTTCAGCGCATGGCCCACGTTTTGTCTGTTACAGTACATACTGTAGAGCCCTCATGGTTGTCATGTCTGGCAGATTCACAAAAGACAGTCAGCTGCTGAGCCTTTTTTTATCCAGCTGTGGAGTGTGGACTGTCAACACAGTGATAGCTGGATGAGCTCAGGAGAAAACTGGAGAATAGGGTGTGAGGGAAGCTCTGGAACTGATCTACTGAATGTCGAAATGGCTGTTTCTAAAAATGTCTTCACTTTCAGGTGGAGGGAATGTTTCTGCATGTGCCCTCCTGGCATCTTTGTATGCTAGCTTCAGAGAAGCTTCAAGGTTAAACATGTTAACAGCTTCACTGTCCTGCACTTTTAGCCAATGTTATTTTCAACAAACCCTTTGAAAGACTGTAGAGGAATGGCCCATTACACTTCAGCTAATCATTCGGTCAGCAATGTGACTGCTCAATAATGCATAGCTGTTGATCACTTTACATTATTGATGCTGTAAAGTGCACCAGAGATTATGCTTGCTTTTGTCCCAGTGCTTGGATACACTATACGCTCTGGTTTCGTAGTGCTTCCTACCAAGTAACATTTGGATTCGTTGGTTTAGGCTTGTTATTAACTAGCATAAAACATCAGATCTGAGTCTAATTGGTTTTCTTCACAGATGAGATAGCTTTGATTTTGCTATGATCAGTCATGGTCTAATTGAAGCTGATGATTGTCATGGTGGCAGCTGGACACATTGACAGCTTCCTGCTGGTGAATGCAGCATGTTAATTTGCTCGGTGGTAGAGCAGTGTTTTTCATATTTTTATTTAAAAAATATATATAGAAAATATATAGAATGTTTTTTTTCATTCATAGTTTATCAAATATTTAATTTATAAATATTTTATGCATATATAAAGCCATTTAATTTATTTCAAATTTATTAGAGGTTCTTTCTTTCTTTTCTTTTTTTTAATTTTTTTAAAATACTTTTCAAAGAAACTGAAATGAATGTTACTACAATCTGATCTATTGTCAGAATAATGTCAAAATAATGTAAGATTATGAAAACCATGCAGTTAATTTCACAATTTAAGCAGAAACGTGTATGCGGTTATAATTTTCGTTTCAAATTAATGTTATTTTGAAGATTTGCCAAAAAATGTATCAGTTTTCAGCATTTATAATAATCAGAATGATTTATTTGAATAATTAGAATACTTTCTGAAGAGTCATGTGACACTTGAGTAATAATGTGAGACTAGAGTAGTGCCATCAAAAGGGAATAAATTTAATTTTAAATTGTAACAATATTTATCTGTGTATTTGCAACCTTGGTGTGCATGAGAAACATATATATTTATAAATATCTGAAATGTTCTTGAAAGTCTGTGTTTATTGAAAGTCATGTTATATTGTTGTATTTCTGTCATCCCGGTACTTGCCTTAGAAAGTTTGTTCTTTTAAAATGAAATACTGTAAAATCTGGGTCAGGGAAACTGATTCTGTGTCAACATGAAACTTATCCAGTAAACCCTTTTTATAAGGAAACAGATAAGGGGGAGGCAGGCAGGTGTAGCATTGGCGTGGGGCCATTGTTTGTCCGAGAACCTGCTTAGGGGACACAGTTGTGCGTGACTGTCCTTTCACACCACGATGCACAGGACCATCGCTTACACTGAAGAGATGGCAAATGACAGTTAGTGTTTCAGACGATAAGCACCGTTATGAAGACACTCCGATGCAACCAGAGGCATTGCCTCACTGTCTCACTACACATACACACACACACACACACACATATATATATATATTTAAATATACACACACACACACACACAGAGTGGGTTCATATATGTTTGAGCTCAATGCTTCCAATGGACTAATATTTTTTCTGTGTTTCTGAAGAAACATGTTCTCTAGCATTGTGTGGCTCACATGAAAAAAGTGCTTTACACAGCTGTTTTTGTCATGTGACCTCAATATTGTGACACTGGCCTTGATTTCTTTTGGCTACCAGGTGTTCAAAACCTACTGCAATGAAGATTACGACCGGAGGAATGAAGAGGTGGACCCAGTGGCATCCTCAGCTGAGTATGAGCTGGAGAAACGGGTGGAGAAGCTGGAACTTCTCCCTGTGGAACTGGAAAAAGGTGAATAGCAGGATGGCAGTGTCACCAAAGAGATTGGTTTTTAAAGTAACACTAGGTCTAGTACCTTGTAGTTAAAAAAGCATGAAGTATAGCCTCTGTGACACCTAGCCCCTGTCTTCTCTGTAAGCTTTCTTTAAAATAAATAGATACAAATGAACTGTGTTTTCAGGGTAATGTTCTGCATGTATCTGCATATTTTGAACACTGTGAGTAAATCAGTGGTAAGCCTTGAATATTGATCGGTTATAGTAAACATGCATCCATCCATCAAACATCCAATGATTTATTGGATTGTCATTCTTTCCATTTGCTCAGCACTAATATTTTTCCTTTCATTGATTTGTGTATGTCAGATGAGGATGGCCTGGGCATCAGTATTATAGGAATGGGGGTGGGTGCTGACGCAGGCCTGGAGAAGCTGGGCATCTTCGTCAAGACTGTCATAGAGGGTGGAGCAGCAGAGAGAGATGGAAGGTAAACTAAACCGCACACAGTGAAGGACATGCATAAATATATTGGTATTATATCACCCTATTTTCTAAATATTTTCCATGTAGAAATACAACCCTGTTGGTCACACAGTAGTAGAATCACAGGTTTTTTGTCCTTGCTCTTTTCAGCTCCACCCAGAGTGAGCGTGTCCCTGAGAGTCCCTCATGAGATTTGCACATTGCCTAAAATTAAAGCAAAGCTTGAGCTTTATCACTGATTGTAGCTCAGGGTGCTAAAGAGAGGGTAGGGATGGGAATGAAAGCAGCCCATTTCACATCCGGCCAAACATTCTAGTAACTGTAGTAGACTTTTTTTGCTTTACTAAACCACTAGTGAATTTGTGGTAGTGAGATTTAGCATTTTTTAAATGTGTTTATCAAGAAAGAAAGTGATTTATGTTCCAATTCTTTCATTAGAATTATATTACCAGCCTAACATTTTGAGTGAAAATTTCTTTAAGACTCGTTTAGACACGTTTATGTAAAACCTGTCGATCATGTTTTTCAGCATTATTTCAAATCAGCAAGTTTCAACTGAAAAACATCTGATCATCTGAATAAGGAATCCAAGATCAGTGTCACAAATTTACTTCAATGTTAATTAGTGACCTGGAAACAGTCTTAAGTACTGTATTTTTTATTTATTTAACAATGATAATGTTTCTTTAAAGATTTTCTGGAAGTCCTAAATCTTACTGTTTATATCCTATGTTTAAGATTTCTTAAAGGCATCAAACCCTGCTTGAGAAATTTTTACTTGTTTCAAGATTACCAAGCAACTGCAAGCCTGGCAATCAGGTTTCAAAAGGACTATTCAATAGCCAGAATGCAATTTCCCCCAACTCAGGCTGTTTCTGAGCAAAGTGTAACAATGGAGGATTCAACAGTGACTCTTTGCACTGGAGTCCTTATTTTTTGCATGTTGGGATTTTTTGATTTAGTGTTATTATATTGGCGACATTGAAAAATGCTTGGGAAGGTCAAGCTGTGCTTATGCCACACTCTTAAGGTGCTCATTAGGATTCAGTCTTGCAAGCATCCCTCTGTCTGCTTTGCCTACATAACAGACGGGCTTTGCCAGGGGCTTGATATCCAGACTTGGAATCAAGGGTCAAGGCAATTTGGTCAAACTCACAAAGCTCATTACAGCTCTTCATGCAAACACTGGAGCATTCTGCAAATATATTATCACATGTTTTTAAGGAGCTTACTCGTCCTTGTAATCCTATATGATTGTAATTCCTTCTGTCTTGTGAGCATTATTACTCTTTAGCCGCTGAAATGAGAGAATGTGACCACCCAAGACCAACTGAAAACATAAAAATATTGTTCTCAAACTTTTTTGTCCTTTTAAGTCACATGACCTAAATTATTCACTAAAATGTTTAGTACTATTTACATGATCATGATATTTATATTTATTCATGTAGTAAAAAAGATGTATTAGTAGAAAACTTTTTGTAGAAATCAGTCATTTCATTTCATTTTAGTTAGTGCTTTCAAACAATTAATCACATAAAATATGTGTATGTACTGTGTGTATTGATTATATGTGTATAAATGCACACACATGCATGTATATGTTTAAGAAAAATATGTTATGTTTATTTTTAAAATGTTAAAAATTATTATAAAAGTTTATATATAATACAAATTGTGTGAATATATATACATGTAAATACATATAATAAATATACACAACATTAAACTTTAATTATTAACATAAAAAAAGAATAATCTATTTTAGTTATATATGTACTATGTTAATTCATGCGGAAGTGTAGTATAAAGAAATACTTTTTAATTTATTAATTTAATTAAATGTATTATTTTATTAAATTTAATTATTAACAATGCCAATGTTGTTGTTTATCATGAAAAAAAATTGTAGTAATAAGAATATATTTATACCTAATTTGTATTATTATTATTAATAATAATAATAATAATAATAATAATATTATTATATTAATAATATATTATAATATTATTATATTATATTATATTTTATATTAAGATTTTTTATCAATTAATAATTAAGTCATATCTGTTGTAATTATGCAGAAATAAATCTTTACAAACTTTCATTTGTGTCTATACTATCTTATTATATTAGCGCAATTTCTTTTGAGTTCTGTGTCAAACTCTAGGGGTTCACAATCTCTGGGAAACCCTGTCCCAGGATGTACTGTGTCCTTCATACATCAGCATATTTGATGCACTGAAACAATTAATCATAGCAGAGTGATGAGAAGGCCTCAGGCAGAACATAATTAAGCTTTTATTAAAAAAGTAATCTCAGAATGATAGAGAAATCGCTGTTTAGTATTCATACAGACCAGTACTGTCACTGTATCAAGCATTACAGCATGTCCACCAACTTTATTTTCTACAGAATTAAAGTGAATGATCAAATCGTGGAGGTTGACGGCACCAGTCTGGTGGGAGTAACCCAGAGCTTCGCTGCTTCTGTCCTGAGAAACACACAGGGAGTGGTTAGGTAAGATGCTAGATGTCTACAACCATTTTTGCTGGTTTATTATATCTCATTAATCCCAGGCCACAAGCTCCTCGCATCCCCTCATCTTCACAAGCTGCTAGAGTGACCAGTGTTATTATTAGCATATGAAAAAGCATGACACGCCATCATCATTCCCTCCCACTCAGCGCTCGTCTGAGAAAAACAGACTTCTTATTAGTGTATCTAAACTCCCTTTAGACACGACAGCATGTCTTTGAAAAGCATCTCAGCCAGCAGAAGTACTTCACACTGTGAGAAAACAACACTCTTCATTAACAATAGAGCTGCACAGCATGATGGAGCGTATTGTTTTTAAACAGATGCTGTCAGGGGTGTATGATACATCCTCTGGAATTATAAACACACTGACAAAAAATGTATTTCCCGTTCGCTTTCAAATGTATGATTATTTTAAAGGCTTTATGTCATTTCATAATATGTTCATCCTGAAATGAAACTTCTGTTGGTCCAAACCTATGAATTATATTTATAAAGGATTTTTCATTCTTGTAAAGGACAGAGCCTTCTTGAGTAATAGGATTTCATATAGCCAAGCTGATACTGACATAAAATAACTTTCTTGATCAGTACTTTTGTCTTTTTTTCCTGTAAACAAAAAAATAACAAAAACTTGAAATGAAAGAAATTGCTGCTGGGTATTTGTCTTTGTTCTCACCGATAATGCAGTGTGGCCCAGATTTGGAACTTTTGCTATATTTAACGTACTGTAGGAATTGAGGCAGGTCCTAAACTAAAAAAATTGACACTCTACTAAGAGCGATTCATTGCTGTGATGATCCGGTGTCAGTGTCTTTTATAGCAAGTTTGCAGAAAAGCCTCCTCACAGGGTGAGGTGATGCATATATCCTGAAATGCATTCTGTCACTCCAGATGTATGTAAATAATACTGGTGGATTTCGCCAATAAGAAAGCTCTGTCCTGGAGCAGTTTGGATCCCTTCGTGTGGTGTGGAGATGGAAAAGAGGACTGTTTCCAGGTCAGCTGCGCTGCAGAAGCAGCAGAGATGCTTGGCATAACACGGTATTGGCCCAGTTGTTGCTTCAGATGTAGATCAAATTTGGGCCCTTATTTTTGTCTACAGGGTGGGCCATTTATATGGATACACCATAATCACCTGTAAAACAGGGTGATTAGGACTCCATGCTGAGCGCTTCCCTGCTGGTTCTCCAAACATGGATTGTGTAGTGCAGAGGATGCGCTGAATATTGTTGGAGGGAATTGTCTTTTTTTCCCCTCTAATTATAATATTAGATTTCCATTCCTTTCATGTTATGGATAACAACTGATAAATGACATGTGTTAAAACTCCAAACTATTGTGTCAGACAACGTAAAGGGAAAGTTCACTCATAAAAAAAAATTACCCCATGATTTACTCGCCCTCAATCCATCCTAGGTGTATAATCTGAGTTATATTAAAAATGTCCTGGCTCTTCCGAGGTTTATAATCAATGACTGGGGGCAGAGATTTTGAAAACCAGAAAAAGTGCATTCGTCATTCGCAATTTCATTTGCGTAGATAACTATATGCACATACTGTATACTATATGATGTCTTAAGGAGTAAATCTGTTCACTTATCAGTCATTAGTGCTTAAATATCAGGTTCACAGATAAATTGTGACCCTTGATTTGTGTGTTTTAACATTTTAGTATGCTTCTTGTACATTCAAATTTTGAATTTGAAATTATTAATTAATTAAATAAATAAATAAATGAATAAATAATTATTTATTTATTAATTAAATTATTTGAATTTAATATTACTCAGTATTGTAAGGCAGGTCATTCACATTCAGAGATTACTGATATTTAACAAATTGCAATTATCTTTGCTGCCACCAATGGTGCAGAAATGACAAACTTTACCTTTTATGATATACTTTCATTTTCAGGTTTTCATTAATTCAGTAGTACATTTTTTAACATAGTTTAACATTTTTAAACAGTTATGTTCACTTTGTCACATCACACTGAACCTCGCAAGAATTACCTCCTGTCACGATCGTTGATTTATGGGGTATATTATAAAAGATGCAATCCATCAATGAAGTGAGAACAAAAACGCTTGATGAAGCCAGACACTGCAACAAAAGAGCTTGACATATTTCACTTCATTGAAACAGAAAAGAAAGGTTTTACAGTTTTCTCTGTTTTACAGAATGGCATGCAGTTTCACCTTCCACATTTTTATACCCACCTCATTTATGTAAAATCTATTCTGTTCTTTGTCTCCATTTGAAAATCAATAGCCATAATCTTTTATAGCCTCTTCCAAACTGCATTTGTTCACAAACCCACCCCCCCTCCTCACTTCTCATTGGTATTTGGTTTGTATTTGCAGGTTTGTGATTGGCCGGGAGCATCCAGGACAGCAGAGCGAGGTGGCTCAACTCATCAGTCAGACTCTGGAGCAGGAGAGACGTCAGAGAGAGATGATGGAGCAACAATACGCCCAGTATGATGCTGATGATGACGAGGTGAGGACAGAACAGGTCTCACATCAGAGCTTGTCTGAGCAGGTTAATCAACCGTCACGAGCCAGTTGGAGCAGGTTCAAATCTATTATCCATGATTTGTCCATGCTACAAGCCTCAGCCTGTTACAATTTGTCACATTAAAGTGCAGCTGGATGAAGCAGTTCTGTTAGTCAAAGCCTATAGAAAATCTAGCTTTAATCTGTTCGGTCATTAAAAAAAAATGATAACATTTTAGTATAAGGACCAATTCTAACTAAATAGCCAATATATTAATAGTAGGAAGGATAATTACTGTTTACTAAAGCACATATGCTGAAAGACCATATTCTATGCCCCTATTCCTTCCCAATACCTCAAATTAACAACAACCTTACTAACAATTGATTAGCAAATTGGCAAAATTCATAGTTAATGGTTTGGACCTTTTAAATAAAGTGTGAATAAACTAATACTATGAACTGTAGGCTTGCATAGTTCTGCTGTATTAACACATGGGTTGTATAATTTCTTCTCACAGTGTCCTACTGTACATTTGATCTTATTTTTTCTAAATTTGCAGCTGGAAAGATAGGATAGTTCCTCTAGTGCCAAACAAACACTTGTTGTTTAAAAAAATATAATGAATTAAATATAAAATATGAATAAAATATAAATCTAAAAATTAGTGTGTGTGTGTGTATATATATATATATATATATATATATATATATAAAATCATTGTGATTATTTATTGTTTTTAATCCAAGTTTACTTTAAATTTTTGTAAATTTTTTGACCATTATTAAAAGTTCATCATAACTTCTTTCATTAATAATTTATATTTTATATAATAAAAAAAATAAAATTTATTTTATAATTTAACAATTTTCTTTTGACTTAAACAAAAATACAATTTTAAAGTGTAAAACTGATTATGTCTCACTTTTTATTTTGTTTTTGTCAAACTAAAATCTTAGTACATAATAAAAAAAAGTCTTAAAAAAGACTTACTACATAATAATGTAAAGTTGGCATGCTATTTCTCCTGTGTTACAAATTAGATTTCAGCACTGTTATAGGTGTGCTAAGGTTGTTGTTTTTTTGATGGAAAAACACCCACAGTGGCAGCTTCATGTTCCGTGGAGAGTTGAAGGGGTTTGTTATATTACTAGTCACTGAGCAGTTATTGCTCAGTTCACATTTGTAGATCGGGGGGGCAGTCTGGTTTTCCAAACAAGAGGGCCACAAGTCTGTTGTCACGTCTGTGACTGTGCTGCGATCTGTTTTCAAAGGATTCAGAGCAGTGCATTACCATAATGCATGCAGGCTTGTCACAGCGGTGGGATCCTATACCAAAGTTCTGATGACTGACTGAAGAAAGAGTTGAATTAATTGCCCGCTACAATTCAGAGATAATTACATCAGTAGACCAAGCAATTTCTACCTTGTGATTTGGAGGACACGGACAATTTAGCATTATAGTCTCTCATGCAGCAGAATGATGCAAGACTCGCACATACTAATGCAAGAGTGAAGTTTTAATGCCTCTCATTATTTGTCAGTGAGAATCTAAATTAGCATTTCGACTGGGTGCGTGTGCAGCAAAATTGCATCAAAATCTCAGGTTATGCATTTAGCTGATGTCATTCTGATGCACCCGCATGGTTTTATGTGTTCCTCCTCTGCGGTAATGTCTGGATATTGTGCAGCGGCCGACTCGGATGCAGACTGTGCTCTCGAAATGGCTGTGCGATCAGCACTGTTTTATAATTCTGGCACAGGCGGCCTCTCCCAGCAGACAGGCTGCCTGCCCGTAAGGAATTGTAATGAATGTAGCAGTCCCAGATAAAAGATTTGCATGTTTGCGTGTGGGTGGATGGGTGTTTGTGTGTGTGTGTGTGTGCTTGAGCGTCAGCACATGTGAACGTCTGCATAAATGTGTCATATCAGTGTCATGCAAGAGAGGCTTCGAAAAATGAAGGTGTAGTTCACTGAGGCAGAATGGTGTGAAACGGCCTGAAATCCTGCAGTGCTGTGGATTAGCAGCTGCCAAAACCATTCACAAGCTGCCTGCCAGCAGTAAATGGCTTTAAAACAGCAGGTCCTGCAGGATGCTGGTATTAAGGACATCCAAGAAAGGTTCGGAAAGGTTAGTGGTGATGGAATGGACATAGAGTAGCTTGCATTTATAAGTATATGAATTTCACAGCACTATGTAATATAAAACGAAATATTGATGGATTGTTGTGTAACCTAATTTTATCAGACATTTTTGCAATTACTTGTAACCACAAACACACAATCTTATCCTGTATATAATTGTTAAAAATCCATTTAAATATAATATAATTATTTGTCTGTCTATCTAGCAACATTTTTACATTAGTAGTCTGTTCTACTGATCACATAATTGAAAACTCTGGTAAATGTAATTTTTGAAAATGACAAAATAATCCATATTCTCATTGGATAATATTGTATTGAGATTCAAAGATTTTTTACATTTTTAGTTACTTTACATTTACTGTTCACATAAAGTTTATCTTTAAAAGCTGTTAAATGTATCCCTAGAAAAGTATGTATAAAATCGATCTATTTTCTGTACATTATAATGCTCCCAAATTCACGTTACATTGGAACAATTAATAAAAAAAAATTAAAATGTTTTGTTTTTAATTAATTTGGACAAATATAGTTGTATTGAATATTACTATAATAAGAAATATAGTAAATAGCACTTATTTTGTTACCTAATATGGTGACATTCATACATTTTCTAGAGTAACTTAATTTAAGTCTCTCAGCTTCTGTATATGACCTTCTTGCAATTAGTTTCCTCAAACGTGCGGTACGGCAACCACCAGCATGTTGGACGGTGACACATATACTAATTGAATGTGACACTCCAAAATGAGCTAATTTGCCCCTTGAGAGTATCAGAGAGGTAATATCATGCTGATGATATGGAGTCTTGTTGTGTGCTAAGCTCTGTATCCTCTCATTTAATACGTGGATCGAGAGAGAGAGATGAGAAGACACAAATGAGACAAATTTGAGACCACTCAGGTTAAAGCAGTACAGTAGGGCAGGGTTATATATGGTCTCCCGCCAGGCAGAATAATTTGATCTGGAAAGAAGGCCTCACAGGGAACAGCCCTGCCCTGCAACCAGATACAAGCCCCAGCCAAGCAGAACCAACCTGTCTGTGTGTGTCTGCACATCCATCCACCTAAAATAACTCTGGCAGATCCACACGCAAGCAGGAGAAATAGATGTTGCATGAATCGCTTTTATTTTGAAGAGATAACAGACCAAAACCCTTTAAAGTTCAGCCTCTGTGTGCTAATATATATATATATATATATATATATATGTGTGTGTGTGTGTGTGTGTGTGTATATGTGTTT
>JAUMHI010000064.1:10370249-10380680 GCA_032359435.1 Enteromius unitaeniatus
ATATATATATATATATATATGTGTGTGTGTGTGTGTGTGTGTGTATATGTGTTTATATATGTAAATGCTACTACTATGAATATACCCCAGCAACTTAAGACTGCGGTCCAGGGTCACACACACAAACACACACACACACACATATATATATATATATTTTATTTTTTTGGGGGGGTGTGTATTTGCAAAAAGAGATTTTTCTTTTCAAATAGATGTTGTTCTTTTGAATTTTCTATTCAAAGATATAAAGCAAAAAAACTGTCATGGTTTCCACAAAAGTTTTCCTATCACATAAATTATATTTTATAATATATTAAAATATAAAACTTGTATACCTTTTCTGTGGTTTTCCAAGTTTAATCATTTAAAATGTAATAGTCCTTGTCAGTGAGCTGTGCAGAGCGAGGTATTGGCTACGCGTGCTAGTTAATATAAAGCTAAAAATCTGATATGAAATGGTCTAGTATCTGTATAGTGTCCTAGTTTGGCCCATTAAAGATAGAAACCCTTCACATTGATTTCTCCAGTAAATGCAGTGCGGATGTTTATTCCAGTGTGTCTGTGTCTAGACAGGAGAGTATGCCACGGATGAGGAGGAGGAGGCGGGCCAGAAGGAAACGGACAGAGATGTGGCCATTGAGGTTTTCGATTTACCTGAAAACGAGGACATCATCTCGCCATCAGAACTGGATGCCACTAAACTTTATCAGAAGTTTCGAGAGGTAAACCTTTTTTTTCTTGCATTTAAAAAAAAGGGATCAATGAAAGAAAGTACTTAACTTTTAGAAAACCTAAAAAGGTCAAACTAAATATGAGCTGTCAGCTTTATTTTCTTTCTAAATACAGATCTAGATACAGATGTTTTGTTTAGCTTAATGTAAAATAATAGTTAATCTTTTAGATTTTCTAATCATCAAGGAATCATGTTTTCACAAAATATTAAGTAACCGTTTTTCATCATTGACAGTAATGTTTGAGAAAGAAATCAACGTATTGAAATCATCTCTGTAAAGTAATGGCTGCTAAAAATGCTGCCAAATATAAACGAATTTGATGAAAAATGTATTACAATGCTCATTTAAATTGTAACAAACTGTGAATTGTAATAAATTATTCAAATTATTCTTCATTCAATTACTGCTTAAAAGAATCCATATTTTTTTAGGAGAAATGGTGTAAATATTGTATTTCTCAGAACTTATTCATTCCTCAGTTTATTTCCTGCTGGCTCTCTGCTCTTCTTTCTCTTGAGTCTGGATTTGCAGAGAGAGAGAGAGCGTTGTCACGCAGAGAGTGCCTCTCTGGTCAGTTTCCTTTGAGAGGAGTCCTTGATCATCCACTCATCTTTCTTCTACTCCCTCTCATCCCTTTGTGTCTACAGCTGCAGATTAAACACACTGTCACTGAAGCTGAGATCCAGAAACTCAAGAACAAGGTAAGAGGCTACTGTATCTGATCATATTTTTCCCTTCACAGAAGGCTTTTTCCCTAACTGGAATTTACTAACTTTTATTAAGAGGTTTTATACTTAACCCTATAATAAAATAAACAAGAGAAAAGTGCACCCATATGACCTTAGCAGGCAGCAATTTTAGTTATTTTAGTATTATTTACTATTACACACTGTTATACACACTGTAAATATTTTTCATATTTTGTTTTATATTTTTCATATTTATTTATTTTAACCATATTTCTACTTAGCTTTAATTATTGTTTTTGCTTAAGTAGTTTTAGCACTTATCTTAGATTAGAACACTAAGGCTTGGTGTCTAATTTAAGTTTTAGTTTTTGTTGAATATCTACAGCTTTATCTTAGCTTCCTTTCCAAAAAAAAATATTTTATTAGCTTTACTTTCAGTTTTAGCTCTGATCTGATGTTTTAGTTACAGCCGACTCAAATCTGTTTTGTGTTTGTTTAGTCTGAACAGCAAAAACAGCTAACCAAGCATCTTGATCTCCAAATGTACCTCTTTTTTTTACTCACACTTTCCTCAGAGCTAGTGGCATTCAGTATGTAGTGAATAGTGAATGAGTCAGCGGTTTTGAACTGTATATGCATGAATGCTTAAATCACCTTCTCTTAAGCACCTTGTGAATTCAGTAGCAAATGTCATGTTAGACACGAGCAGAATCACAAATTATAGCTTTCTAGACTGACGCGTACTCTTGTTGTCTGAGCCAATCGTTTACCATAGTGCCGACGTTTACATCATTATTATAGCAATCTGTGTAGATGCGCCGGACATTGACTACACTGCCTGAACAAACATAAGATTTCATCACTTCAGACAGTCACGGCTGAATTTGACTTTGTTTGTGGTGTGAACAAATCTATTTATATTCCTCCAGCTTATATGAAGACATGTTGACGTGTATTTTTCATTCAGTAATTCAGTGTATCGTGTGTAAAGTAGTAACATCGGTTAGTTTTATTTTCATGTTGTCTTTAATGCCCATTTAAATAGTTATTGACTTTTAACCTTCATTTCCTCCCTGTGTCTCCATCCTGGTTTCTCTATTTAGCTGGCTGCAGTGGAAAAAGAAAAGGCACGGTGGGAGAGAGAAAAGACGCAGCTCAAGCAAAGCATTGAGGACAATAAAGAGAGGATGCTGAAACTGGAGAGCTATTGGATCGAGGCTCAGACGCTGTGCCATACAGTCAACGAGCATCTGAAGGAGGCCCAAAGTCAGTATCAGGCTCTGGAAAAAAAGTACAACAAGGCCAAGAAGCTCATTAAGGACTTCCAGCAGAGGTACAGACTCTGAGATGATCAAAGCGTACTTTAACTATGTCATTTAAACGTAGCAGAATTCATTGAGAATACTAATTACATTTCAGGTAAGGATCTTGATTATATGGTTGCTGTTCTTCACAAAAGACCACAAATGAGCTCATTACCATGAATGGCAGTAAAAGAGCTTTTGAGGTTTTAAAGTAGCCGTGTTTGTTGCCCTTCTGTCTGCTGCCTACATAGGGAGCTGCCATGTTAGGTAGCATCCTAACTATCATGGAACCTTAAAGGCAACCCACATAGGAAATATTTATACTGTAGGTATATATAGTAATTATTTCTTTCCATTATCACCATTAAAACTTTTTTTTGTTTTGCTGCTTAGGATTTTGGTGGAAGCTGTGATAGAGTTTTTTTTTTTCTTTGGATAGAAAGTTATTTATTTGAAATAGAAAATGAAAACAAACGGGGCCTAAGCTAACAGCACTATACTGTGTTTTAAACGGGGCACCCAGTTTCACCCAGTATCTTGTTAATCTTAAGTACCCATAGAGTAGTACTGCATCCGTCATATCTCCAAAAAGTGTTTAGGTTTATCACATTTAAAAAAGAAAGATACAGCTTTACGATTCTCTCAGAAAATAGCCGAGCTCCTGGGGTTGTGCTGTGTAGGTTGCCAACAAAACACAGACATTTGATGCCATTTCACTTACTGTATACAATTCTGAATCATGACCGGGAACTTTTATAGTTGGGACAGCTCCCTCTTTCAGTATCAAAGAATGTGCAAATACAGTGTCGGACTGGGCCTTGTTCATAAAACGCAACAAACGCACTTGAGAAACTCCTTTGCTGTTCCAGAAAAACAAAGGGCATCCACTATTCACCTGACGCTGGGCTCTTTTGTAAAGCTTAAAAAAGTAAACTTTCCTTTACAACCAAAAATGCACTTCTTTGGAAACATAGGGCTATTTCCCGTGAGAGTAATGTGCAATGCAGCCGAGTGAAGTGCGTAGATAAGCACAATCTAGCTCTCTCTGGTCCATGCCTGTGTGGGCAGAAATGGAGAATTGCCCATAATAAGGAGTTCCATCGCTGTCATCGTCATGAAGTCCAACGATCCAAAAAATATTTCAAACCTATACAAACCCAGAAGTAATGTTTTTGGCACACAAATACTCGGTCATATGTCCAAATAGTTTTTAACTTAAGTTACAAAATGTAAAGATATGTTGCAATTACATAACTGAACTGAATCTTCATGATGTCTGTGGGGCTGAAGGGTTTGAGAATCTCAGCGTTTGAGCCTAAAAGTGTGTGTAAACTGATCTCTGTGGTCATTTTAATCCCAGCTCCTCTCCTCTCCTCTGGAGCCTGACTGCGTTTAATTGTGGTTTCCCTTCAGGCATTATTGCCATTGTTCACTGCAGAGTCGCTGTCTATCCATGCAGACAAGCCTGAGTAAGCAGTCATGGCACTCCATTGTATGAGAAGTCTCTCAGTTGACAGTAGTTTGATGGATTTGTTTTTGGTTATTTGCTTGATAATGAGGTGCTCTGCTCTCGAAGCTCTTCGAAACAGACTAATACTGTAAATCCATGCAAACCCATCAACCAAATATGATCATGAACATTATTTTCCTTTTGCCAAATCTCTGTCTTTGCTTGCTTACAGAGAGATGGAGTTTGCTCAGAGGGAGGATGCAGAGAAGAAGAGGCTGGAGGAGGCGGAAAAAGCTCATTTGGCAGAAATCCAGAGTCTTCAAGTTAGGGTAATTATCTGCATACACACACACACACACACACACACATCAGTGCATTCCACTGCATTTTATGGCTTGTACTGTAAAATCATCCACGTTTGTGAGTCCGGATCAAAAGGGTATACCGCAACTGAGAAAGATTCTTATGTTTTGCTAGAAATACATTCTAGCAATATATATTTATATATATATTAGGGCCGGTACTTTAACACGTTAATTTAGATTAATTAATTACACAAAAATAACACGTTAAATTTTTTAACGCATTTTAATCGCACTTATTTTTGCACCGCGGAATGCTTCTCACTGGATGAGTTACGGCGGACCGATTATACTGGAGCACCAATTACCGTTTCTAATGCTCTGAATGCATAGCTATTTATAGAATGACACAATATTTTGGGTGAGCGAGCAGCCTGTGGTAAGATGTCCGCCATATGCGGACATTCGACTCCGTTAGCCAGCAATACAGACGAGACATCTAGTCATTCTATATATATCTATGTCTGAATGTACTTGAAAGTAGGGATGCACCAATCTGGATCGGCCGATATGTTTGTGCGTTTTGTCAGTAAAGCCGGTAAATGCCATCAGGTGCGTGATTTAACATTGAGCCGTATATACTACACACAGCCGTTGTTCTCTGACGAGCTGCGCAAATCCACGCTGATAATGAACATGGTTTTGCGCAGCTCGTCAGTGAACGGCATTATTGTCACCTGATGGCATTATTGTGTTTTACTTAAAAAAAAACCTTACTTAAAAAAAAAGTCTACCTACCTATAGGGTTCCTGAATTTCTGAAATGTAGGCTACTATATTTCTAAATATCCTATTGCTACACTTGGCTACACAATGGCAATATTGCACTGGTCTGTTGGACTTGGTTGAACAAAAATAAACAATATTTTGTTGCTTAAGCTTATATATTCAGTCATTATTCAATGGTATGCTAAAAATCCATATGAAAAAACTTACTTCTCACTGTTCTCAGGTCAAATATTTAAATGTGATTAATTTCGATTAATTAATTACAAAGCCTCTAATATATATATATATATATATATATATATATACACACACACACACAGTATATACATACATATGTACATATACATATATAAACAGTTGTGCTCAAAATTTTTAAATATGATCAAAGAAGGCTATGATTGTTTAAATAAGTCTGCATTGTTTATCCATTTAATCTTTCATTCAAAATCTTTTACAAATTCTAACCTTTAATTGACATAAAAAAATGAAAGTGGGGGAAAATCACATTAGTAACTAAAAAATGTATGTTTTTAAAGAAATTTATAATTTTTTTCAGTAAGGGCACATTAAGATCAAATATTAGAGTACATCTTTATGATATAATATTACAATTCTATAAAAGCAGTCTATTTTAAATAAATGCTGTTCTTTAATCAATGAATATCAAAAAGTATAAATTCCTACAAACATACTATGCAACTGATTTTTTTTAGCAATGATAAATGAAGAAATTATTCTTGAGCAGGAAATCAGCATATTAAAACAATTTCTGAAGGATCATGTTACTCTGAAGACTGGCATAATAGTCACTGAAAATTTAATAAATAACATAAAATATATTGGAAAATTATAAAAATTAAATTGTAAGAATATATAGCAATATTACTGTCTTTACTGCACTTTGGGACGTTATTGTATACTGTATAATCTATATCTGTATTGTATAAAACCTAAAGCACATGTGGTTTTATATAGATTGCTACACTGGAGTCAGAGCTGATGCAGCTGATGAAGCAAAATGGCATCCAGGTAAACAATAACAACAACAGCGCTGAGAGTCGAGCCCAGCTGACTGAGAGACTGACAGCCTTACAGTGTCCAAGGAGAAGTGTTGCTGCAGGAGGTGTGTCACAAAAACACACATACACACACCTCAACACTCTCACCCACTGGCTAAATAATTACCAAAATCGTCATTCGTCTTCTGTTTGACAAGTGTCCTCAAACCAGACCTCACACTCTCACGCACCAGGACACACTTTATACAGCAGTCACTTTTTTGCACCCAAACTATTAATGGTGATATAGCGGAAGGTGAGGCACCATGCAGGTACCAGATGGGCATCATCATAATATGACAGGAAACAATTAATACACCAGACAAATTTCCTTATCAGTCTCGGTTAAAGCTGTGCTTATCAAAAAGATAGGAGAAAAGGACAATTTTTTTTTAGCTACTACAGAGGGGAAATCTGTCAAATCCACTGCATAAAACACACCCATTATTTACTGGCTTTTAGTTAAAGCCACAGCGTTCAGTGGTGATATGATAAATGTTGGTTTAATTTATTTTTATCCTCATTGAAATAAACATAACAAGCTGTTAAAGAAGGAACTGAATAGGAATTGTTAACATAAAATATTTACAGGAAATTTACATGTAGAGTACAAACTCCATCTGAAATTATAATAAAATTGTGCTAATTATTCATTATTATTATGCACTTTATTATATATGTTTGTTTATTTTGATATTTTAAAATTATAGTATTTTGCATTATAGTGATAAAATAATCATATATTCTCATTATTATCATCATGCATAGTACAATATTTTAAATACTAATAGAGAGAGAGAGAGAGAGAGAGAAATAAAAAAAATTATTATTATTTATTTTTTAAATAACACAAAATTTAAATATATATTTCAACTTATATAATGCATGATGATGAATGCATGATTATAACATTTATTTTATTATTTTATCTTTATTTTATAATAACAAATTAAAAAATATATTAGTGGTGGTAATAATAATCATAATGATAATCATTTGAATAAAAATAATTGGATAATAATAATAATGTGATAATAATTTATACTGTATTTTATTTAAAACACATTGACAACAGAACAAACAATATTCAGGGACACGGTGTGACATATTAAAAAATATTTCTGTTCCTCATAGCCTCACTTGTGTCAAATAAAATATGGTACTTTCAGCTTATGTAACAGTCTCTCTCTGTAATAAACTCCATTCTGCACCAGTGCCCCTCCACCCTCTCTCATTTTGAACTCTGATCTTGCAGCTCTACACAACTGAGGTTTGTTAATGAAATTAAAGCAGCATCATTCTTCTCAGGCCCTTGATGCTTCACACCTCACACACTCAATAGTAATGGGGGCGCTGGCCCTTCAAATCTGCCTATTCTGAATCCACTATGATCACTGTGATAAGAGTGGACACCGCTGGAAAGCTGATTGGATGCATTGTGACTGAATGAGGCAGATTATGAGGAAGTGCTGCTGCAGGGACGGCCTCAGTTCACTGAAAGCCTCTTCTGCAGGAAACCTTTCAGCCCTGTTTCCAACAAAAGCCCATTTCATTTCAAATATCCGTAAATAGCATATGGCACTACAGGACATTGTATCATATAAGCAAACTAGCCAGAAGTCTGTCGTAGGATTATTTTTTTCATCAGTCAAAGTACCTGATACCTTTTATTTTCCCAGTTTTATTTTCTCCCATTGCAGTTATATAAGCAGTGAGAACTATATTTGCATGAAAATGTGTGAAGTATGTGAATTTAGTCATAAAATGATTTGATTTAATGTATGTATTGAACACACTGTGTTCAATATTCACTATAGGGATGATAAAAGGATGTTGCTTGATGTTCCTCCCTAAACCTCCACCAAACCATTCCCATAATTGCAGATCAGGACCGCACTATGGTCAGGAGGAATTTTTCCCCATTCCTCTTTCTGCATAGCTAGTTAATGGGATATCTGGTTTGCAGCGCTCTCTTGAGGTCCTGGCCGAGATCAGAGCTCTGACTGGGCCAGAAGGCGTTTTTTCTTACAGTATGTTAAAGGCATTATGTAAGAGTTTTTTCTGTTTGCGAGAGGCTTTATGAATTATGTGAATATTTTAAAATGACTTTTTCTTTTGTTTTTTTTTCACAATTTCAATATGCATAACATACATTCACATTTTAATTTATTCAGTGTGGGGAAAAATATGTACTGTATGTATATGATACAAAATATAAGTTTTAGTTTCTATAATATATGTGCGTGTACTGGGTATATTTATTATGTGTAAATAAATACACACACACACATGATAATATATATTTAAGAAAAGTATGTTACATTTTTATATTAATATATATTTATATGATATAAATGCTGTTTTGCGATCTGTGTATATTACATTATATGGTTGTATGGTTCTGTTTTGTGTACTAGAACTGGATGAGCTGACAGGAACCTGTGTAACTCACCCTGAGAGAAACGAGAGGGTGAGACTCGCTTTCACACACACCAAACACCTCTCATTCAGTCAGAGGACATTTAAGACTGATGCACTGATAAAGAGTGAAAGTGAATTAGAATCTCATGCTCAATTTAATTATATGTAGAATATGTCAGCTCTGTATAGTTACAAAATACTCCAGTAACAGTACATGCTTTTATGTTGTAGGAATGGTGACAGCTGTAACTTTACTTTAGCGTCACTAAACACTAAATCTAGAATGCGTTATTGTATGTATTGTCGTCTTGTACGGTGGTATCAAGTTGCAAACTGTTGTTGCCCAAGGCCTGTTTTTATCTATTTAGCTATTTTTTTTATCTATTTTTCGTTCACATGTTTCGTTAGAAAATGTTATTTATAGTGTTTCCTCTCTCAGAATCCTAACCCTGCTATAAGTTTCTGTAATAGCCATAAGAGAAACAGAAGGAAGTACTGTTTGGTCAGCAAAAAACAGGGAGGAAAAAGACAGGAAACCACTTATTGTTCTTTTTCTTTCTGTTGCCGTCTGTAGGGCTCTGGGCCTCAATCCTCGAGGGTGGCTGGTGCCACAGAGGCCAGGCTCAGGCACCCACAGCCTCAGCAGGGACCTGATAATGAGGGTAGAGACACCAAACCATTAATAACTGATTAGGGCTCAATTACAGACCTAATGAATTATGGTTAATGCCTGAGAGACACAATGAGGAAAAGTCCCTAAAGAAGAGATAACATAAGAAGAGGGACTCTTGAGGGAGTGAATATACAGTAAATGTTGTTATTTGTCTCTCTGCCTGATTTTTCTACAGGCTCTTCAGTAAGTCATGATGAGAAATCAGGCAAAAAACTACATGATTTGGGGTAAGATGATGTCAGTTCTAAATTTACAGAAGATTTACAGTGTGATGATGATGTGTGAAAGTACGGAACAGCTTTATATAATTGTTAGAATGAATGTAAAAGACACAAACCTTGTGTTTATGATGTGAACTGCTGTTAAAATGTAATGTTGGTAATGTTTAATATGCTTACCAAGACTGCATTTATTTGATAAAAATTCTATAAAAACAGTAACATTGTAAAATGTGTTTAAAATTTTTCTTCAAAAATGTTTTCTATTTTAATATATTTAAAAAATCAATTTCCTATGGTGGCGAAGCTGAATATTCAGCAGTCATTATTTCAATCTTTAGTTTCACATGATTCTTCATAAATTATTATAATAATAATTTCTTACGTTTTATATAGTGCTTTTCAAGGCACTCAAAGCACTTTACATTGAGGGGGTACTAGTGTGCGGCATCCACCTGGATGATTCAACAGCTGCCATATTGCACCAGAACTCCCACCATACACCAGCTTACTGGTAGAGTGATGAAGCCAATCAGTAGATATGAGGATTGTTAGGAGGCCATGACGGCCAGAGGGGCAATGGGCAAATTTGGCCAGGATGCCGAGGTCACACCTCTACTCTTTTCGAAAGACATCCTGGGATTTTTAAAAAACAACAGAGTCAGGGCCTTGGTTTAACGTCTCATCCGAAAAACAGTGCTTTTTTTGTAGTATAGTATCCTCTTCATCTATACTGGGGCATTAGAACTCATACAGGCCACATGGTGAGCACCCCCTGCAGGCCTTACTAACAC
>JAUMHI010000064.1:10381722-10412683 GCA_032359435.1 Enteromius unitaeniatus
ACCTCTACTCTTTTCGAAAGACATCCTGGGATTTTTAAAAAACAACAGAGTCAGGGCCTTGGTTTAACGTCTCATCCTCTTCATCTATACTGGGGCATTAGAACTCATACAGGCCACATGGTGAGCACCCCCTGCAGGCCTTACTAACACCTCTACCAGCAGCAACCTAGTTTTCCCTAGTCTCCCATCCAGGTACTGACCAAGCTTCAGTGGGTAACCAGTCTTTGGCTGCAGGGTGACATGGCTGCCGATAATATGCAGACAATATTCTAATATATATATATATATTCCTTGAAAACAGATGTGCTGCTTAATATTTGTGCAATATATGCTGTTTCAACATTCTTTGATGAATGGAAAGTGTTAAAGAGCAGCTTTTTTTGTTAAAGACCCTAAACTTTTGAATTATAGTGTAGGTTCAATATAAGAAACTACTGTATATCATATATAAATATATAAGAAGGTATATTGCTGAATTTTAACAAGCTTCTGGAAATATTTTCAGATCTTCTCTGAGGAAGAGTAAAGGGAAAGAGCAGGATCCAAAAGAATCTCCTGGTAAAAGGTAAATAAAGAACAACATAATTAGATCATTTTCATAGCATTGTTACATGTAGCTAAATGCATTTTAACCTACTATGAGTCTCATAAATTGTAAAGTATGTGCCCAGCTGTGCCCTAAAACTGAGGTCTCCAGGACTGCAAGATGAATAATAGTACATAAGTGCTTCCACACTAATTACAAGAGAAAAAAATCAAAGAAATCTTTTCAGCTCGGATTTGGTATGATTTGGTCCTTGGGTTTAATGTACAAACTTTCTCCCTCATTTTATTTTGCTTTATTTTATCTTACACACCTAATTAATAGGGTCTGGCAGCACATCTCAGATGTGCCAGACTGCAAGACATACACACACATTCTGCCTTCGAATGAATCTTCAGTGGTTCAAAGAATTGCTTAATCGGTGATTAAAGAGAATTGCTCAGCTGATGCAAGGCAAAATGAAGGTTTTATTTCCTCTGGGAATAAACGGATGACCGGTCGTATATCACAGCGTCACAGTCCCTGGTTTCAAACCGTGAATTACAATAGACTTTTAACAATGCAAATAAAAAAATAGAAAAAAAAACTAAATTAAGGTTGAGCAGTAAAATAAATGCAGTGAGTATGATCTGTCTCAGCTCTTGTCAGTTTCTGTGCCAGTCATTCAGTCATTATGTATGCTTGAATAACCAGTCCCCTATCTTTAGCTCCACAGGGCCTTCAGCAGAGAACAGTCCTGAAAGATGCAAGAGCAAGGTGAGAAAAGTCACGTTTATATAGACGTATATATAAAAGTATTATATAGCTAGTTTTAAATAAATCACAATCAGTTGTTTAAAATATAAATACCTGCTGCCTGTTTAGTGATATAACCTCCCTCTGCTGTGTTGCATTTCCATTGAATAGAAATCTTTTTCCTGGCCACGCTTCTTCTCCTATTCATATTATGTGGTATTGTATCAAGTCATATTTGTTCTGATCCCAGGCTAATCAGATGTTTCTCTGATTTTAGCTGTAGAAATACAGTAGTAGCACATTACTGTTTTATTGTTGCTGAATTAATGTGAAGTTTTGGAAAATTAATCAGACTCTTGAATGTTTTTACCTTCTTATAATGCACAAAGATAATACACAATGAAATTTTGTAATAAGTTTGAAGGACAAAAACTGGCCTGTTACCAGTGCTGGGTACCAGAATTAAATTAGATTTGTATGAATCTCTTTTGTGCCAGCGAACAGCCCAACATATTCTGAGTATTTTTATATTCAGTTCAGAATCCCTCTCACAGACTTTGAGGTGTTGGAGACAACCGGACTGGTAAACATGTCCATCTTATCAGTGTGGATAGTCTCTACAGGGACGAGAGAGTGTCTCTTTGAGACATTGAGAAAGCTTTTCAGGGAAATCTTGCAGAGAAAAAGACCAGTGAACATAATGCCGTTTGATACTTAAAGCTGTGACCTTGTGTATAGAACATCTGACCAGAATTGTACCGAAATGCATCATGTTAGTTGATTACGCATCATATTAAAAAACTTTCTCTTAACGCGTTCACTTAAAAATGCAAATGAATTTACTCGGTGACAAATTATCACAATCATCATATGAGTGACAGTATCGGTGTACACAAAGCGTTTTGTCAGGGTGTGCATGTCTCCTTTTGTCTTGTTAATCTAAAGAGACTTAATTGGCTTAACTGTCAATCAACAGTAATTACACTGATAATTCTTTGCCACAGTCAATAAAACAATCAGAATCAAGGGATAAATGATTACCTCTCAAGTAATGGAGAAACTATTCAAGCAAATCTAAATGATACATGGGTAAACGTGTCAATCAGATAACAATTGCATGTTACCGTTGTATTTCCGGCTCTGTCTCTCTTCCAGGGTCCTGGTGTCAATGATGACCTCAGCCTCAGCAGCACCAGCTCCACAGAGATCAGTGGACTCCTGACCGATGCTAAGATGTCCGGCCGATCGCAAACACTAATGCTCTCCTCAGATGAGGTATTGAGTGTACCTACTACCTAAATTCTGTTTAAAGATCCTAAAAAAGATTTATTTAACCTTGTGTCGTTCCAAATCTCGTTCATCAAAGTTGTGTTAAGACAAGAGCGCATTTTGGTTTTAGGACAACTTTGATGAAAGTTTTTGATCCTCTTTAAATGTTGTCTGCTGTATACTTAAAGCATCACTTGTTCCGCCTGGAAAGATCAGCTTTTTCTGATTCAGTGAGTGTTTTTCTTGTCCTTCACGCTGCGTTTATTAGAGTGTGGATATGGTTGAAGATGAGGTGAGACTTTGTTTGTATCCTAGAATTACTCTTCTTACTTAAAATACTTATATTTAGTCTAGTTTTTGAATTTTCTCTTTTTTTTCTTTTTTCAAAATGTATTAACTTTGATTTCTGGAAATAAATGTAAAATTTCTAGAAGCCGTTTACATAAATGATTAATTAGTGCTGATGACTATGTACGTAAGTTTGTGTGTTTATGTGTCAGATACTAGATGACGGTCCTCCTTCAAAGCCGTACCAGTGGCAGAACCGCAGTGTGACTGAATGGACATGTCAACAGGTGTCATGCTGGCTCATGGGTCTGAACCTGGAACAGTATGTCTCTCTTTTTACTGCCAAGAATGTGGATGGAGAGCAGCTACTCAAGCTTGACAGCACTGCACTCAAGGTGAGGAACAGATTTGTTGGGATAATTTAATCTGTTAACACATGATAAACATAAGATGGCAAAAAATATAGTTTTTCAGTTATCATAATTAGCTTAATTGTTGCACATTTGTTACATTATTTGTATATTACAGTAATTAATTAGGTTTAAAATGATTTGAATTTATGTTTTTAATATTAACATTTACAACAACAAATTGTTTGATTAACTTTAATACGTTTATTCATTTAATTTATTTATTTTTGATTGAAAATATATTTTTTATTTCAGTAATAATGTCTATTTTATACAGAAAAATTACATTTTTTAAACCTTAAATGTGTATAACGGATGGTTAGAATTTTGTTTTTATCCGTCAAATGACTGCTTCCTCTGCCATGTGCTAAAATTGCTAGAATAATTTATGTCCCATCTGCTTTCCCTGCAATGAGAAAGTTGTCTTTAGAGGTTGGCATAGTTTCTTCTACCCATCTGAACATTCTGTAAGTGTGTCCGTGTGTGCCTTTGGCAGGCTCTGGGTGTAGAGTCCTCTCAGGATCGGGCTCTGATTAAGAAAAAGCTGAAGGATCTGAAGGTGCTGATGGAAAAAGCTCGAAGAAACCGAGAAAAAATGGAGAAACAGCGCAAGAAGGAACTGGAGCAGGTTCAAAAACAGGTCCGGAAAAATAGCAACTCCTCCGGACCAGGAGAGGGCGCTACTGAATGACACTACTCACCTCACTACTATCTCACCATTACAAGTACAGATGAGTTCAGCATTTCACACGACTGAAAGTTCATTGCAAAAGGGGCTTATTGGCTATTGAGCTGCCATCGGATGAATTGAAACCAAAATCTCCAAATATGGATTTCGTTATTTTTACCGAACAATATTCAGGTTTTTTTGCTCGTTTTAGCAGAACGCTCACTGCTTTTTTTTTTTTTTTATTATTCCTTTGTTTTATGTCTGATTAATATCTATTTATTTGCATATGGAAAATATGTATAAATTGAACCAGAGCATATCAGCTCATCCATGCCCGTTAAAAACTCTGCATTACAAGCACCTTTAGACGTTGAGACATTGTACATATGCAAAAAGCATATATATGAATAGGTCTAATGTGCCATTTTTCTATCGAAAGCAGAATAGTTTGTTCGAGGAACGCAGAGAGATTTTAATATGAAGGCTTTTTGACAAAGCACAGGTCATAGAGATAGACAGTGTTACTGTCAAGTGTCTCTTCACCTCAAAGAGTTTTGAGTGCTGCTTACAAGAACCACTACAGTCTGCTTCACTGGCAAACACAAACCTTACTGTGAGAAGAAAGCCATTCCGGGTAAAGGGATATCACGGACCCTCATTGTGTATACTTTGAACCTCCTGTTGGGATCTCCTTCATCGACCTGCCAGTATACAAGATGAATACAACTGATGTGTACGTTCTTCTCCGAGCTTGAATCCCCCTGATGCTCTTTGGAAGAAAAATGGTAGCAATGGGGTACTAAATGATTTCACGGAGTCTGCCATTTTAAACTTTTCTCCAAAGATGCAAGACTTAAAAGAAAAAAAGCAAGAAGAAAAGTCCCACTGCTGCTTCTATTTCACAGCTACCTGCTTCTAGCCCTCTCCATCGCCCTGAGCTAGGTTCTCAGTTAGACCCAAGTGCTGCCTTTTGAAGTGCTGTTTAGATTTTTATTTGATTTTTACGGTTTGAGGTTATAATCTGGATCACACCGATTGTGTGAATGCACCTCTGTTTTACCGGCATCCCAACGTTGTAGAGCAGATGACAAATGTGCACTTAAAACGGACCTATCTATGTACAGTACACTAGCATTCATAAGTTTGGGGTCAGTAGGATTTTTTTGAAAGAAATGAATTCGGTTATTCAGCAAAGATGCACTGAAATGATCAAAAGTAACAGTGAAGACATTTAAAGGTTTTTAAGTAAGGGATAAAGTAGAGGCAGCCGGTAGTTATCGCAGAAATAAGCCCCGACAGTGTGATCAGGACCCGACTCGAAGCGGAGGGTCTTGTATCACACTGAAAGGGCATGAATATGAATTTAAAACATTTTATTGGCATATTTGTTTTTAAATGAACATTTTCATCCTTTTGCAAAATGAAATAGTACCACGTGACTAACATTCAAACATTAGTAAGACAATTTATAACATCTACATACCAATATTATTAATATGAAATTTTTCCATTTCCACATAATTGTGGTTGTCCAGTGTTTGTCACAAGACGGCGCCAAACGGTAATCTTTGTTGGCGCGGAGGGGTTTTAAACATACAAGTAGTACCGGCTAAGCGTTATTACTTTGGAACGGTTATTATTTGAAAAGAACGAACCTGCAAATGTCTGAACTGACCAATCAGAGTCAAGCATTCCAGAGAGCCGCGTAATAATTTAATATTAATGCTGTTCTTTGGAACTTTCTATTGATCAAAGCGCTACTTTGCATTATTGCTACACAACTGCATTATTGTTTCTTAAATAGCATATTAGAATGATTTCTGCAGGATTATGTGACACTGAAGCCTGGAGTAATAATGCTGAAAATTCAGATTTGCCATAAATTATATTATTATATTACATTTTTACATTGTAATACTTCACAGTATTGTCTTACTGACCCCAAACTTTGAAACAGTAGTGTATGCTATTTTATCGGGCTAGATTTTATTCAGTTTGATCCCAGTGGTTTTTTTTTTTAGTTATTTGTCAGATTTACAAAGAGAGCACCATAACGTAGTCATTTGTAATGTAATTTTCTGCATAGAGTAACCAGTATCGCCTCTATCAGTTTATCCTGGGTTGTATTTTTCAATTTATGCAACACATTTCCCATATGTATCAGTTGTAAGTATACAAAACAGTAGCCTACAGCCGTTTTGCATTTCAGAATCCACTTTGATGAGTCCTTTTAACCCCTTTGAACTCGCATTCTGTTCACTGCCCAATTTTAGCAGTCTGTACCACATTTTTTTTTCTTGTAAACATGCTGTTTTCTCATACACGACGATACATATCGTTCATGTTTACATTTAAATTCATGATTATTTCCATAGCAACACGAAGGCAGCTTCAATGGTACTTAGGCACTGTACAGTGGACATTAGGCAGTGCCTCATGACCCTGTGGATTTATTACACACACTCAAATGTGACTCCATTTAAGATTATAATATTGTTAATTACTGAATTATTTATCTCCGATTTATCATTTTAAGCCTGTCATAGTCTATTTATTGTTTTCCCAATCAATGAAATGTTTGTAAATCAGTTCACATTATTTATGAAAAAATATTACTACCAAAAAATTTTATTGTAATCAAAAAGTGGAGAATTAGGAGGTTGTATGTTTGTTCATTAACTCACCATGCTCTTGTGAACTTATCTTTATTATTGTAATTGCAAAAAGACGCTTGTCGTAACATTATGAAAACCTTTCTAGCCCTCTGCAATGAATCACCTGAAAAAATATCCTGCTGTAGATCCAAATCTAACCTGCCTACCCATTTATGGTATACTGACTTTTGTATGTGAGAGTTAAGCAATAGCTTTTAATCCCGGCGTTTTTTTATCAATTCCACGAGGAGACCGAAGACCGGGTCTGTGTTTGAATGTGTCTGCGTGCAGGGATAATCACGTATGGATCCGAGGACAGTAATGTGCTTCTCTTTCATGGGTTTGTTGTTTTCACTGTACGGCAGAGTCAGTCAGGGTATATAGAGGAACTGCACGCAACGCCTGAGAAAAGAGCATTAACCTGTGTATTTTTGTTTGTCACACCCGCATGAGGGACCTCAATGTGCCATACCCATTCTTTCCAAAACTACTAAATTCTGTCCTTTATTTTTGTTCATGAAAAATTAAAAGCCTTGTGAAAGCTTGTCATGTTGGACTGTAAATACACTTCAAATGACATATTTGGTCAGAGAAATACAATGAAAGATCATTCCATTCATGTCTCGACTTGTTCGTGTGCAAGCAGTTTGTGGATTCAAATGCGCTCAAGTGTTCTCAACACTTCAGACCTTTTTACATTTTACAGTTTGTTGTGGAAAAGTAAAAAGAAAAAGAAAAACTAAACATTAAGATCCTCCCCTAATCTTCAACCCTCAGTGGGCCGCAAGCACATCATACAAAAACTTACAAGACTGTACCAATTCATCAAAATGTAAAATTTGATTGCCATGAAGTGCATCGATGGTTTAATTAGTCAAAAATAAAGCAAATTAAACTATCATTGTTTAAAAAAAAAACATTTCTAAGTTCAGATTTGACATTATATTTTCCAGTTTGCATTTGCAAGTATTCTTACTTCACAATCCTAAAGAAAGTTTTGATTTATTACTTGAGAAACTTTTAATGTTCTACTTAATGCCCAGTGGAAACGATACTGAATATTTCAGCTATTGTTGTTTTCATTTTGATAAATGCAACTTTATAGCTTTATTTCACCTGTTTGTAATGCAATGTCTTGTTATCTGTCACGTTCCTTTACAAGATTTGCCTCCCAAAATGCAATACCAACATTGCGGCATCTTTCACGGTTTGTCATCGCTATGGGTTCGCTCGAAAAAAACCTGTAAGATATAATGGCTTCTTTAGACTAAAACCTTTATAGCATTTCTTAAATGCATTAGATATCTTACTGTAGTAATAACAGCATTTTGTGGTAACTATTGTAGCTTAATTTTTTCATAGTGGGCAATGCTTTGGCCTCTTGACCTCACAGTCTATTAATAGTCAGCCTGTGACTGACTCGAAGCACACGCTCCTCACCGCTGGAATTACTGAAACATACCGAAAGAGTGTCTCTTGCGGATTTACCGGTGCATGTGTGAGATATGAGCAGGCCTCGAGCAGTTCTCGGTTTAGAGGAGGAAGATAACCGGACTTTGTCGCGGCGGGAAGCTGATAATCTTCTAAAGGCACGCTTTCTAGCAGCGCTCACGCGTAACGACGCGGTTGAAGTTGCAAAAATCCTTCGCACCACCAGCCTTGACATAGACGCTGTGTTAGACGTGGAGGACCGCGATATGATCCTTGCCTCGTATAAGCAAGGTAATTCATGTTGACGACACAAAAGTCGCTCTTTTACCAGAGAAACCATGATACTGTATGACTGCAGTTAGTAATCCAGCCACAGAGTGGAGCTAGACTGCCAGTAACAGATCCGAACAGTGTGATATACACTTTTCTGATTTATTGAGGCCATGTAAGGCTCCTCTTGTCCTACACAGATTTTGGTTTAATGACAAGCCTTGCCCCAAATACCACCAGCAACCAATAAGCAAGCTTTTTAAGTTGATTTACTTCTTAGGTTTTCCTATTTAAATAAGAAATATGTAAACAACACATGAAAATAAGATTTATCAACTGAGATTCTAAAATACACAGGCAGCAGTTATGTTATTTTAGTGTTATATAAAATATTATCATGCTACTATATATTTCCAATATATTTACCTTTTAACTGTCAATTAGTTTTTAAAAAACTAAATTTTCATCGTTATTTTAGTTTAAGTTTTAGTAATTTTATGTGATTTTGACATTTTTGGTTTTTTTTTAATAATGTGTAACCCTTTTTTTCAGTTTTACATATAATTGTAGTACTTCAGTTTACATATTTCAGTTAGTTTCCAAGACAGCATTTATATATATATATAAAAAAAAATCTTTATTTTTTGTCATCTAATATTTATATATTTTTTATTTCAGCTTTATTTTAATTGCGAAAAATAATTTGTAAAAGTTTTGGTTGACAACAACACTACGACCAGTGACACCATAAATATAAACATACACATGTATATACTGTACATTTAGTAAACATTCAGTTTATTTAAATAGCACATTTCATACACAATGGTAATTCAAAGTGCTTTACATAAAAGGAAATAAAATAATCATGAGATAAAATAAATATAATCACAGCAATAAAACAAAACATTAAAAACTTTTAAAATGATTTTAAAAAGAAAATAAAACAGTTAAAAATAGAAAATACAGTGCAAAAAAAGTATGTATGTGTATATATATAACTTTTTTTATACAGGTTACTGGCTACCAAGTTATAAGTTGGAGACATCATGGGCGATGGGTATTCACGTGTGTATGATGTACAATGCAATGGAGAGTGCCATAGTCCTTCTGCAGAATGGGGCAGCGGTCAACAGGAAACCTAATGGGAAAACCCCTCTACATGTGGCCTGTACGGTGTCTAATGCTGACGGTGTGGAACTTCTGCTAGAATGGGGTGCACGGATCAACAGTATGTCCCTGAGTGGCCATACTCCTTTACACTACTGCATTACTCAAGAGTCTTTGGACTGTGCCAAACATCTTATCCTTAAAGGTCTGTAGATTTACATCTAAAAATCTTCTTAGTTCTTGCCTAAAAATAAGTTTCTGTCAACATTTATTCACCCACAGGTCATTCCAAACCTATATGAATGTCTTTCTTCTGTGGAATACAAAAAAAAAGTGTGAATCTAACTGCTATATAATGGAAGTCAATGGGGTCCTAAACAACACTGGACTGTTACTGGATGAAAATTCAAAAACGTCCTCTAAACTTCTCTAATCTTAATGCAGGAGCAAATATCAACATACCCAGTGAGGAGAACCAGGACACCGCTCTGCACATTGCGGCCCGCCATGGCATCCCAGAGCTGGTGAGTTTCTACATTGCCCATGGAGCTGATATCAATGCCGTCAATGGCTACATGGAGACGCCTCTGATCACTGCTGCATTCTGGGCCATGGATATTCGCGAGCGGACCTACAGCTCAGACCACCATCTTGTCTGCAGAATCCTTTTGGACCACAACGCTAACTTACATCTATATGAGGAAGACAAGAAAACGGCGCTACACAAAGCTTGCTGGAACTGTGACCAAGTGCTTATCCAGATGTTACTGGAGGCCGGTGCCAAGACTAATGCTATGGATATCAATGGATGTGCAGCAATACAGTATCTGCTGAAGGTGACGCAGATCAGGCCGTGGGCCGTTCCTGAACGCTGCTATCAGCTGCTTCTGAACTATGGAGCAGCACGAATCTATCCACCACAGTTTCACAAGGTACAACACGGCTTTATTATTCCATATGTTTGAAGAGTGAAGATATCAGTGGACATTTTATGGTCAGCTAAACTTGCACTTAAGATGAGTTTTGAAATATTAATGTTTTTTTTGGGGTTGTCTTTCTATTAAGTAGGTGTTGCAGGCGTGTTATGAATACCCCAGAGCAGTGGAGGTTATGGTCAATTCTTATGAACATGTCAAGTGCACAAAAAAATGGAGAGCGGCTATACCCGAAGCTGTACATGAGGTCAGAAACAAACTATTTTATACAATATATGTTTTTATTATGCTTAAAATAAGTAAAAAATTGAAAATATGACGGCACTGTATTTTGCAGTTTTAGGGCATTTTTAAAATGCGTTTTAAACAAAACTTTCTTACTTGACTCGATGCGAAAGAACAAAGAATCATTTCTATTTTGCATTCTATTTTTACCTTGAATGTAGTACAGTGATGTTTAAGTAAGCTATACATTTATGAAATTAGCTTTTTCAACTTTGTTTCTTTTTCTTCATTTAGAGGTACAGGAATTTCTATGATTCTTTGTTTGCTGTCTGTACAAACAATCCACGTACTCTACAGCATCTGGCCAGATGTGCAATACGAGCTGCAATGTCGAATCGCTGTGAACTGGGTGTCCATCATCTACCTCTTCCTTCGTCAGTCAAGAAATACTTGCTCCTGGAGCCTGTAGGAATCATATACTGACATTGTTTCTGCGTGACTAAATTTAAAATTTGTTACCAAACTTATTTACATTTTCTTTTCAAATGTTTTTTTTTTCCTTTACCAGGGAACAATAAGATGGCTAATGCATTTAATGTGAATGTGTTATTAAAAATAAATATTTAATATATAAATAATATATTATAGTATATTCCAAGTAGTACTTCTAAATACTATACATTCAAAAGTTGTTGCTCTTTCCACTCCATGCATGAAAAAAGCCACAGGTTTTAATGAAAGGTTATTAAGAGCTATATAATCAAACTCAGGTCTTAAGCTTGTCAGCTAAGACTGTAGATCATTTTTCGAGGGGGAAATGAAAAACGGAAAGCCATATTTAGCATAAGAGGATAATATCAGGGAGTATGCCGACAGCATGTTACAGATAACAGCTGAATAGCCATTAGTCATTTTGTCAGAGAAAAAAAACTGAAGTGATCAGGGTTTAACTCCGAATAATGAGAGAAGTCATAGACACAATAGTCATAGATCCTCTTTAGATGGGCCTTAGTTCAAGCTATAAAGGAGCTTTTAAAGGTCGTTTTTGACAAGTTAAATCAGTTTGAGTAATTTTAGGATTCAAGATTTGATATAAAGGTAATATGAATGATACAGTTTTAGTGATTATTATTCATAACCCTAACAAGTACACATTCTCGTTTGTCTCGTTTTGAACAAATCAAATGAAAACAAAGTAATCGGTGAAAGAGTCATCCTTGTTCTCTTCTGCAGAGCAATTCAAGCTTAATTTGAAGCTTAAAGGAATAGCTCACTCAGGCAGTTTTGGGTCACCATTGACTTCCATGGTAGGACAAAAAAATACTATGGGAGTCAATGGTGACCAAAACAGTCTGGTTACAAACTTTCTTCAGAATGTCTTCCTTTGTATTTGTCAGATCAAAGAAATCCATACAGGTTTGGAAGTACTCGAGGGTGAGTAAATGATGACAGAATTTTCATTTTGGGGTGAACTATTCCTTTAAACTTATTCTTGAATGACTGGGATGATTTTTACAAACTGAATTTCCATGACTCACTTATCTTTTAAAAGACATTTGGCATAATGGCGTAATGATGAAAATGATTTATGAATGAAATCTTTTTTGTTTCTGAATGGATTCAACAGAATTAAATCACTGAGATTAACCTTATTTCCTACTATACAGTGTACAGTTTTTAGGCAGCTGTTTGCTAGCTATAATATGTAATAAACAAGCACACAGGAGACAGGGATATATATACAATAAAAATCTAATTCAGTATATATATATATTCAGTAATATTGGAGGTTCTGTGACTTCATTTATGTTTGTGCCTTCAACTTATGAGATACAGTATCAGTGTTTGAAAATCATTGGTGTGCTTTTCACTAATTAAGGTTGCCATATACTTGAATAATGAGTAGTTCTGTGATTACTGAGCCGTGTGTGAGTTTAGGATAGTATCTGTTCTATCTATCTCTCTAAACCCCACACAATATCACCTGGAAGCAATGATTCGTCCTCCCAGAAGTCAGCCTGTTTCCACTTATTCTATACAGACCTATAATCATAACTCTGACCCTATAATGCTACAGACCAACTTTTATATTGTATATATCTTAAGCACTTTGAAAGTGATAATCCTATTATCAAGTCCACTGCAAAGCATGTCAGTTTCTGTGGAAATTAGGGACTAGCAGCAGTTGTGCTGTTTTTATTGTGTGAATGACTGACAGACAGGTCAGGCGGTGTGGTTATGGTTCTTAAAATAGCACTATTTTCCAAAGGAGGCGGAGCTACCAGATCAAGTGCTGTGAGGAGAGACGTGCAAAAGAAAAGACTACGTGCTTATGGCTACAGGCCAGAAATAAACAGAGGTGCTGTGCCAAGATCATGACCTTAAGTCACAGTGTAGCTCTGATAGATACCCCAGGCTACAACTGTGTTCTGTACAACAAACTCACAATAACACAACCGGTTTTGTGACATCCAAAACCACTTTTGAAATGGTCTGGAATATATTCGCTTTTGAAATATACAGTATGTGTAATTTAATGTGAGGTACAGTCATACCCAAAATGTATTCAGACACCTTCAACATTTTAAATATCAGAATTTATGCTTCCTTTATTTACAGAACACACTGATAGTGTCAGATAACTTGGATAATAAATGACAATAAACCTAAAATAGTAGTCACTGTATGAAGCATTTTTGTGTATAATATGTCACAGTTTATTTACATAAATGAACTATAGTGTCATGCACCCACCAGCAAAAATATCTGGCGAATAATTTTTGGTTTGACTGTATATCTCATTTTAACTTTTATGTTAAATAATGGTCAAAAGTTTTTTATATACGTTACAGTCATTCAGATTGATTACAATTAGTATAATCACTAATACCACGGTGAAGCTAAATGTCTAGTATATCAAAATCATGTTAATATGTGGTTACTTCAGTTTAACTATTATGTTTTTTATTTGTAGTAAACACGTTTAATTTTGATAATTAAAACATATGTAACCGAGTGCAAAAATGAACGCGAGTAATTTACCTGATACTGATATTACAATAGCCAGTCTTAACTTTATTTATTTCTTTTATATATCAAAATATATTAAACGTGATATACGAATATAGTACAAGTACAGATTCAGACTGGATTAAATTCACCAAGTACGTCTGTGAAATAAAACATTCTCTAACGGCCCCCTGTAAAACTAGTCCTATCCGAATAGGGCTTTACTTTTAGTCATTATATAGGTAGCACACATATTCTGAATGCCTTTAGCAGAATTCAATTGAGCCATTTTAATCTAGTTTAATTTCCAAATTAATCTAGATTAAAAAAATTCTTTTAAATATAATATATAGCAAAGTTGAATTTTCAAGTCAACATCATACACTTAATATTATATCATATACTTATAACATTATTTAGCTTTGCTATCACCAAATAAATCACATTTTAAAGAGTTTAATAGTAGAAAACAGTTGTAATTGTACCATCTCACTATAGTCCTTTTACATAAATAAATAAAATACAACTTTTGTATTGTAATAATTGAACACAAAAAGAAGGAAAGAAAAATGTGTAAATTAAACATTATTTTGTGGTGTATGACAAAAACTTTTTAATCCAAAACAAAATAGTTAATCCAATGAAAATTCAGTCCTTAATTTCTCAACATCATGTTGTCTCAAACCAATTTAGACTAACATTATTGTGTACAAGACAAAAGCAGTCATTTAGAAGAATGTCCAAGCTGTTCCATATGAAAATTGTTTTGTTTTTTTGAAAAGACACCAAAGGAAATGTATTTAATTTATTGTTTTAATAGTACAGAAAATGGCACTCTCTCACCGCATGAGTGAGTTTCATGAATAGTACAGAACATCCATTAACACAGTTGCTTCTTTGTGAATACAGGATTGTGTATCTAGAACACGTCTAGAAGCAGGTGTGATTTCATGATAATGTGTATATCAAGCTCTGCTAATGAAGCTTATGAGGTATGAATGGATAACATCAACATGTCAGTTCTTAATTATAGCTTGAAATGTGCAAATGATCTATTGAGGTCGTCTAAATACTTCCATCTCTGAACGAGGCAAATACATATCAGCAGAGCAAACTGCCAGCAGCTGAAACCCACCCAGAGTTCGATGAGCGACCCTCGAAACAGAGCAGCTGCTGCCACTTGAGTTCCCTTAAAATTCATACGGGCCCTTCACATTGCTTTCAAAAAGCCAACTTTGCAAATATTACAGTAAAATTAAAACAAAAGAACAAAACTAAACAAAAACAGACGAAACTAAAAAGGCAAATCAGCCCAATCCTGAGATAATATATTTAAAAACAAGCCTTCTCTTTCATTTACACGCAAATGAAAATAACAAATATATTGCCTCTTCAGTGTTTTCATGCTAAAATCCTAAAATCGAATCAAATAGAGCTACATGTCATTTTTTGTTCATACAGAATACCTGAAATGTTCAGCAAGAAGCTGTTGTCACATTAATGTTTGTGGTCATAAAAAGCTTCACACATAGCAAAAAGCACTTACTTTGTCCGTTTCTTCTGACACAATCGATTACTAACTACATATTAGATTTAAAAAAAATTATGTTTTTAAGGTCAGTAAAATAACTCTTGCATGTTTATGAAATGATTTGGCCTTATTGATAGCGTTACATTTTTACACTCAAAACTAAATGGAGTGTTAGACAGTAGGTCCAAGCAAATTAGTCAAGCAAAACACAACTGTGGTCATCCCAATATTTGCACTGTGAATGCTTTTTTAACCAAGGAAATATATAAGGCCTTGGTTACTTATACTGTAGATGCTTGAGTGTTCTACATGAAATACACGCTATAACTCACACAAAGCTGGTAAATTGGCCCCCACAGACTAAAACACACGTTCACATACTCTAAAACACACTTATAGAATCTGTGGTAATGTGAAGGAATCAATAAATGCTCAAACAACCAGTACATTCCACTGAAGTCTCTGACATCACAGAAGAACACTGTACTGTGAAACTCTGAAGGAAAGAGTTAGCACCGCAAATGCAGTACATGGTGTATTAAAAGCAATGTGAGATGTGGAAGACAAAAATGCCCTTGTTGTACAGACTAATATTCATAAAGTCAATTATCAACCCTTTGATAAAACCATGTGTCTGAAATACCCCAACAGTCACATTTCGTCCTGTTCGGTCCTTAAGTGTATCGTATGAGCTTCTCATTCCTCTCAAACACTGTACTCGTACTTTCCCAGTTTCTTGGGCTCGCTGCTCGGGATGCACCAGTCGTCTGCCTCCGTGCTCGTTTGATAATGCCTTAAGGCTGACTTGTTGAAGACAGGAAGTCTTTCTATTGATTCAGTGGATAAGGCCTGTTATAAAAGAAAGGGGACAACAAACACATTTATGAATTGGTGAAGTATTTCATGCAAACTGAACAATGCCTGAGACTTGGTATTAAGAGCACTTCCTCTGTCTGTTTGCCTATTAAAGTGAATTCTAAACATGCAGTAGTATTTACAGTAGGGCACCCACGAAACTGAAGAGGATATGTGACCCTGGACAACAAAACCGTCGTAAGTGTTCATTTTCTGAAATGAAGATTTATACATGATCTGAAAGCTGAATAAATGAGCTTCCTATTGATGTATGATTTGGATGGAGAGGGCAATATTTGACCGAGACACAGCTATATGAAAATCTGGAATCTGAGGGTGCAGAAAAATCTAAATGCTGAGAAAATCACCTTTAAAGCTGTCCAAATGAAGATCTTATCAATGCATACTACTAATCAAAAATTAAGTTTTAATATATTTTCGGTAAGAATTGACTAAATACCTTCATGAAACATGATCTTTATTTACAATCTGAAGGATTTTTAGCAAAAAAAATAAAAGACTAATTTTGACTCATACAGTGTATTTTTGGCTATTACTACAAATATACCCCAGTCACATATTGCATAGCTTGCCAGTGATCTGTGTATAGCTCTAGGTAATGTCATACAGCAATGAATCTGCACAGTGCAAACAGCCAAAACCTGGGTATTTAGGCAATATAGAATTCTTGTCAGGTACGCATCCCATAGAAACGGCCAGTTCCGACTGGAATGTCAATGGAAACCAGAACCATTTGGTTACCAGCATTCTTCAAAATATCATCTTTTGTGGTTTGCAGAAGAAATTCGTACAGGTTTACACAAATAAAGAAATTCAGCTTCAAATCAGTCACTTATCAGAACGCTTCCTACGTAAGTAGTAAACAGTGAGGCAGTTCACTAGGTAGCGCTAGAGTGTACCTTTAGGTATATGACTGCCGCCGTGCCGTATCCCTCCATAGAGTAGAGCTGCAGATCTCCCTGGAAGTACTTGGCATAAAGGCGGGAAATAGGAAGGCCATAGCCAAAGCCCGCCTGAAACAAAAGAAAGCCATGGTAAGATTGCCAGAGAAAACATTACAACTGCATTACGATACTAATCTGGTGCAAACAATAAACCTTAATGTTGGTAATTATGCTAATTTATTACTCTGTAAGCTCACAGTTTACTTGAAAGCATAACCAAAGGTGATCAGCAGTATAACCTAGGTTCTTACCAGAGGAGCATTACGGCTGTTTTCAGCCACAGGACTGGGTGCAGTTGAATACATGTAGCTGAAAAGCCTTTCGATTTTCCTCAAAGGAACCCCACCTCCTTTGTCAGACATCTAATATGCCACAAGAGTCATTATAAACATGTTTTAGCTCTCACTGCTCTAAATAAATTCAACTTTTGCTGACCCGTTACATCTGAGGTGTTAAAAAAGACTCACCTTTATAGTCAAATCTTCACTTCCTAGAGAAACTCTCACTTTGATTGGTGGGAGATGTAGGCTGGTCTCGTGGGTTTCCACAGTTGCTCTCATTGCATTCTGTTACAGAGAAGAAAAACAACACATTATCATAGAATGCTTGATTGTCAAGTAAATTCCAACTCACTTGATTTCTTACTTCTGTGGAACACAAAAGGAAACATTTAGCTGAATGTCAATGCAGCTCTTTTCCACATAATGAAAACTAACAAAACGCATCACTGAATGGTCCATGCTTCTTATTCACTATATTCAAAGTCTTCTAAATCCTTATATAAGGACTAGACAAAGTTTTAGTCACTAATCACTAAACATCTATCTCTTAAATCTCATTTACACTTAAACATATTCTTGTTTTGTACATACGATGTATCAACAGTTTTTGTTTCGTTTTTTTCTTCTGTTCTGCAGAAGAAAAAAAGTCTCTGAAATAGATTTTTTTTATATTCGACTATCATTGTGTAGGCTATAGCTATTATAAAGTGATTCAAGTACCTTGAAGAGCTCAAAGAGCATGTGGTACAGATGAGAAGGCACATAAACTATATGTACAGGGTCACTGGGTCCTTTAACTGTAAAAACAACAGATATATCAATAAAGTAACAGTTGGGTAATCTAGAAAACAAGGTCATAACCTGCAGGCCCACATGAATTTGTTATTTTAATAATTCAATGAAGAAATCAACACTGGCATGCTGCCCAGTCTAGTCAGGTATGAAGCACATGATAGAGGTTATGCTGGCTAATTTGTTACTATGTGTTGGTCATTCAACCTTGTAGGTTCTCTTTGTTTGACACAATAGTACACTGTTATTTACATGTCTAAGAGATAAAACGTGAGATCATGCCAACATTTTGACATTATATAACTAAGTACACAGTGCTGTTCCTATCGTGCATTTCTCCATAGACACACAATGATAAGATTATAAAGTGCTATTTCTGTTTATACTGATAAGTGATTTAACAACTTACGGTTGTTATGCGGTTAAACTTTCTCATAAAAACAATATACATATACCGTGCGTTTATTTATTACTTTCGATGATGCGTCTTATTCTACTGTAAATGTACATTACAGTTACACTGCCATTGACATGTTTTGGGCTCTGTAAGATTTATTTCATGATTTTGACCGTAATATTGCGGTAAAAAAAGTTTTACTATTCAAAATAACAGTTTTCTGTATTAAAATTAGTAAAAAGTAATTTATTCCTGTGAAGGCAAAGCTAAATTTACACCAGATTTGACTTTTTCTGATCCTTCAGAAATCATTTGCTGCTTGTTATTCATTTTAAAAACAGTTGAGCTGCTCAATATTTTTGTGAGAACCATAGAATTATTTTTTTCTTAAGGATTCTTAAAAAACAATGTGTCCTGCATATATTTAAAATAGAAATGTTTAGTAACATTGTAAATGTGTTTATTCTCACTAATGGTGAATTTAATACATCCTAGCTGGGAAAAAAATTAGAGCAGTGATTTATTTTTTTTTTATAGGCAAAGTTTAATTTTAGGTCATGCTTGGTATATATAACTATAAGCTATATAAATTAAAAGCATAATTACACAATAAAGAGTCTGGGCAAGTTTTACTGCATGCAGGACAAGAATGTGGTATTCCACATCATACCCATAATCCCCACACAACAGACATTAAGAAGCATTAAATAAGTGTAAATAAGACTGTAGAGAGCTCCACACTTTAGATTTTCTACATGAAAAGGACACACAAAAATGTGAAAATTCCTCACAGTTCACTTGTTTGATTTCCACTTCGGGAGAGGTCAAGTAGTACTGATCACATAGCATCTTGGAACTCTCATAGGCATCTAGAGAGAGAAAGTGTGAGACGCAATGCGAGTCTGCCAATGTATGGCCTACAATGTCCATTACACCCACACTTTATTGGTTTTCTTTGACAAAATAAATAAAAGTTTTACCCAGACAAGAAACATAGTTAATTACCTTTTACAACCTCCACAACGTCACAGTTTGGGTCAATACTGCCAATGTGTTTGGGGTGGGCTGGATTGGTGCTGCCATCAAAGATTAACGCTAAAATAAACACACATTTTATTTGTAGGAAAGCAGGATATATGGGTACGACATTTGTTCTTTGCATATTTAATGATTGCATATTAACTGTATCGGAAAACAATGGATCTACACTTCTGTTCAAATGTTTGGGGTTAGTATCTTTTTTAAAGAAATGCATATTTTTATTACTGAAGGGCACATTAAATTAATCAAAAGTGGCTGTAAAAACCTTTATAGTGTTACAAATGACTTCACCTGAAATAATACAGCTCTTATGAATAGTAGTGTACAAGTCAATAGTACATATCTAACCAACCATCATTTAAGGCTCACTTAAAATGTATTAATTTAACAGTACTGTTAAAATTGTTACGAAATTAATATCCATTTTTCGTGCTGTGCAAGATATAGCCTATAAATTACTGAAAACATTTAAAATGATTATTCTATTGTCCTTCAGTGTTAATGTATTTTGACAAAATAGTATAGAATTGTCCTTTTTTCATTGATTGGTTTTGAAGCTATGGTACATTACATTATCAGCAGATGGTTACTCTATTGTTTCAGCTGAGACAGAAACATCCATGCTGCTTTAAATACACGTCCTGAACACTTACTGTGCTGATTCATCAGCATGCGTGTGGAGATTCGGCTCATGTAGAAGCGGTCCAAGAAATACTGGACATTCTGATTGGTCACGGGATCCACGCCAAAGGCCTCCTTGTACTCCAGCACTCCCTGTGCCATGGTGGGGACCACATTGTTGTGCCTGTTCCTGACATTGATCAGCGTTTCTGTGAATCTAAGAGACACCATTCAGCGAAACATATTATTAGAGGTCCAGCTGCAGCTGCGTTAAACGTGAGCAAGATTAATGACTGGAGTTCCCAGAATGCTCCTAAATACTGTACTTACTTAGTTAGGATTTTTTTGTCATCAGGGTCTTTCTCCAAAAAGTCAACAAGCTCCATCAAACTCTGTGCATACCTGTTTTTGGAGAGTAAACAAAGATTTAGGCTGACTTAAATACAACTTAAATACCACTATTTGCAATTAAACAAAATTTTACACTGAATGAGATCAGAATTTAATTGAACCGATACCCAGCCCTATCTGAAACACAGCCAAAATGCACCACACATTATGTAATACTGTGTATTGTTTCCTCTGAACAAAAAAGCCAATGTAGTTGACTGGCTAAAGGAGGTGCAAAGCACTGACAGGTATTTGATCCAATTCTTATCAATGCTTTCCCAAAGCCAAATGGTGATTAACCTCTTAAAGGGGCCATAAGGTGGTACATGCACTTTTTCAAGCTGTTTGGACTAAAATGTGTGTTGGGAGTGTGTGTACACAACCACCATACAATGATAAAGATCCACAGGTAGTTTTCTTTTGATTTAATAAAAATAAGTTGCCCCTTCTGAAATCAAGCCATTCTCAAATGCATGTCGCACCGACAGAGGCCACACCCACAATAGTTGATTGACAGCAGCGTGTCACACAGACAGAACTGGTGTCTTACCTCAGACCCGCCCTTTCTAAAGAGCTGTTTCTGACAGGGTAAAATTCGCGTTTTTAAAACTATCTTTAAGAATTTTTAAAACAAAATATATTACAAACTTTCCATGAAGACCCTAAATAATCATATTAGCTTGTGGAATACTGGGTTTGTATGACCCCTTTGAACTCTGCATTGCATTGATAATTTAATGGTTAAGAGTAAAGCAAGCCCCCTCGTGTGGCTTTTTGGCTGCACAGAGAACAATAGCTACAATCCACCTGAATGACAGTGTTCAGAAGTTGTCAAAGAGGACTTGTTTACACCGAGACATCAGCGAGGAAGGTTGCAGCGCACACTTGTTTGTGTTCAGTGTCTCATGCTACCTGACACCGCATAACATTTCCATGAACACATTTCACAATGTTACATTTAGTATGCATTGTGATCATAGCATGACTCAAGAGATTGTACAGTTTTGAGGACAAAGGCTCCTGAAACAAAACACATATGAAGACTTAATAGAATATTAACAACAAAAATAACATGTTTTTGAAATGGTGAGGACAAGGGCAATTTTAGCATTTTGCAACTTCTTACAAATCTTCCTGTTGTTTATTGGAGTAATGTAAAGTAACATAACAAAACTGCACAAATATTTTGCTTAAAATAAATAAAACGCGCAAAAAAACTTTCATAACGTTTGCTTGTTTGTGACTGAGGAAATGTGTCTAGTGTCAGGTATAGTTTTCACAAAAGCCTCTGAATCCAGCATAGTCAGCGGAAAAAGGTTCGGTTTACATAACGCCAACAATTGCATAATATTCAATGCGTTCCAATTGACTTGTTGAACACAAAGCCTCTGCTAAACTTTGTAAGACAAAGGTTAATAACTACAACAGTTCATATTGAATGTAAAATCATTCTGTCCTTCAAATCCGGTCCATTCAAAAGTCTATACTCAAACAGAAAAACTTTCCATGAAGAAGTTTTAATCACAAATTCAAATATAAGTTATTCAGAGCTTTTTCATTCAGCTGTCCTTTCAATAGAGAAGACGGCTGAGAGTGACAGGAAAAGGATCAGGACATGACAGAGGTCAGGCTCATGACAACAACTCTTCCAAACATGTATATAACATATATCTCCAAACACTTCTTTGTCGATACTGTCATTGATTTCTGTGATGCCCTAAGTTTATATCCTATATCCACACTCGCTGTACAGTAACAGTAATAAACATTAAACCGAAAGGTCCTTATCTAAAAGACTCCATGGTCACCTTTCATTTGAAGTCATGTATGTGCTGCACACTATAGGTCACATATGCTGTAAAAAGTTAGTAGAGAGCATAGAGTAGGCAGAAATTCTTCACACTGAAGCATATGGCACTTCGGGGAGTCTAGACCAGCAGGGCAGCTGTGGAGCTCACCAGCTTTGAAGCAGCTTTAGTGAAGGAGTGCTGAGCAGTTTGTCTGGGAGGAAGTCGATCTCCTTCATGATGTTGGCTAAACGGACCGGAAGCTCTTGCCTTAAAAACATGAAGGAGGTCTTTTCGCAGGCATTGGCTGATCCTGCGTGCAAGACGGGACTACGTTAGTAAGAAATTGGCTCTTAAACTTGACATGTACAGCATTCCCAAAACAACAAATACTAGCAGGACATATGTGTCGACTCCTAAATGACTGTGGATTTCAGAACTGTGTAAAATGACACTTCAGATTAGAAATGTGTATATTTTAAATCCCCTTAGTTGTTTTTGAAGAACCTGTAACAATCTTAATAGATGCACATAATGCTAAAGTATGTTAAATATATGTGTACAGCTGCTAAACGTACAATTTCTTTTGTGAGGTGATTTTCAATTTACAGTACGTGACCACAAAACCAGTCTCCTACATTTGTAGCAATAGCCAAAATTACACGATGGGTAAACGTTATCGATTTTCCGTTACACACTTTTTATATTTCCTACAGAAAGCATTTTTGATTAGTAATACATTTTCAGATTTTCAAATAGTTGTATCTCAGTCAAACATATTCCTATCCTAACAAACTATCAGTGAAATATATCAGCTTTCGTGATCACTGACACAAATGGCTGTTTTGTGGTCACAAATAATCAAACTATATTAAAGCCATTTGTTATGCAATCTTTTCCAACAAATAACAGTAAGAGGAAGGCTGTGTCTCAAAACCTAGAGAGCTGCCAAGACATCTGTGCACAGCTGCATACTGCATTACAAGTAGATTTAGGCTGCCTTCACCAAAAATACAATGCTATACATCGCACAGTAATGGTAATAATGTGGTATTGTGACAATATGGCATATCCCCCACGATAATTATCATGTTATAACATGCCCTCGTTACTATAAAAGTGCTTTTATTAGTGAGCTTACTAGGTTTAGGCACATTAATAATGAGCTGGCCCCAGCAGATCCATTTCAAGCAGGTAAACAACTTACCAAAGTCAATGAACTGCTTCATCGACAGCGGGGACGGAGAGTACTTCGAAAATCTGTCCACTTGTTTAGGTATGTTCAGCTTCGAGCTGTTTTTCAGCATGATCTGGGCGAACTTCATGTTGGTCTTCAAGCGAAATCCACAGCTCTTGAAGTGTTCTCGGCGAGTTATTGTGCTCGTCTCATCAGATGCACTTCGCAAAGTTTGACATTGTAGCCTGTTACTTCATCCCATAAACGAAGACCCCCGCAGAAACCCGGTGTGATCGGGTGCGAGTCCTCCCGAATCCCTCTAATTCGGTTTAATTTGTCATTGCACCAAAATAACTGATCAGCACAAGATCCAAGACAGGGTACAAAACATAACACAAGGGAGGGAGGGGAGAGGGGGGCTGCTACTCCAATCTGCGTAGATGTAGTACAATAGATATTGACACACACGTCAGGTTCTCTCTTTCTGTTGTTATCAAGGACAGGTAAAGCGCTATAATTGCATTGTGCTGTTAATATAAAAAGACTGAGTATATAAATGCACGCTACGCTGTTTCTTGTGCCCCATCTGAAATGGGCTGCGCTATCTACATGCTGCGCATCTATAGCGGCCTGCCATTGACGCATGCGCACAGCTGATGTAGAGCAAAGGTCTTTGGGACTGACACAATTTAAAAAAAAATCATCTTTAGTGGTGTATTGTACAGCGTGTTCCGCATCCTCTAAATAGCTAAGGGGACAAGTCACCTATAATAACCTCAATTAGTCCCTTTAATGCGACAATACAATAGGCTATAATATTACTAATTGCAATTTCCAAAAATCATAAGCTTGTTTTAATCACCCGTGTGTGTTTTTGATTTTAAAATGAGTGCATTTTTAATAATTGTATTTATTTATTTTACAGTGACAATTTGTTTCACATTTCGGCTGGTCAGTTTGAGAGATATGCAGCCCATCTTAAATCAACTAGATATTTTAGCAGTGGATGATAAAGGGGTATTTGGACTATGTCTCCATCTAGTGGTGCACACCAATTTAAACCAACCTTATGTTTACATCTCTACATCAATGCCAAACGGGATCGCTAGGTGGCGCTGTTGCAGTGGAATCATTTATTTCTACATTATAACATCATATTAGGAAGGGAGAGGTGGGCTCTTTTAGTTATCTCGAGATAGCAAGGCAGTCCATGAGCATCTTGCCACCTCTGAAAAATGTAGGCCTTTAGCTTTACATTTAGCCAACAGCTTCGATGAATTTCTAAACGAGCCCATCGTATAATCTCAAACATGTTCTGATCAAAGGGCCGTGTTAAAGCGGAGAGCAGACAGTGTGCATCAGCAGTGATACAGCATCTTCACAGTGGACAGCATCCACACACTGGGAACAGGTAGGAAGCTGTGAGGTTTCATCCGTGCATTTTGTTTTGTTTCATGCTTTACGTTCATAATCGCATATGGTTTGTGACGTCATTGTGCTTCTCTTGGTACCCGCTGTTAGCAGCAGCAGCGCTGACATCATCAGCACATCCTAGTGTTACATTGTGACAGCTGGATTATTTTATAACTCTCTGTAATAGAGTTTTGTCTGTTATGACAACAATTCAGCATTATTTCTAATAATGTAGCATCTTTCTCATCTCTTGACCTTATGAACCTGTCCACATTATAAATGTGAGGTTTGCAATCAAAATATGGTTTTAGTTATTTATGTGTTGTTTTTATTTATGTGCATTTTGTTTTATGTTTTAATTAAGCTTTAATAAAGCTTTCCCCGCAGTCTGATATTGTTTTGGCTTTATTACCACTCCATTTCATCACATTTATTTTTTATCATATGATAAAGCTAGATAGTTATCTGCCACACCCTTAATACAGTGTCAGCTGTATTTACTTATCTCATAAATAGTTATATATAGATGCGTCAACTTGTATATGCAGTATTCAACCGCTGCTTTTAATAAACAGAGTCTCTAAATATAGTGTAGTCTCTATACAGATCTGCTTACACTGGTATGGATGTTAAAACCATGGGTCTGTGGTGTAATTGTTTTGTCACAGGAAAAAATGGCTGATAAGAGTGACCTAAAAGCCGAACTTGAGCGCAAGAAACAGCGCCTTGCTCAAATCAGAGAGGAAAAAAAGAGAAAGGAGGAAGAAAAAAAGAAAAAAGAGGTGAGATGTTTTAAGGATATTAATTCAGAATGCGCTAAGAACTTCATATGAATATTTGAGTATGTGTGTTTGTAAATGTAAACAGTCAGAGACACAACAGAAAGCCGAAGCTGCTCCTGAGGATTCAGATTTGGACCGCAAGCGCAGGGAGACCGAGGCCCTCCTCCAGAGCATTGGAATCTCACCCGAACCTCCATTAGGTATAGTACGCAGACCGCTGGACCACACTGCAGCAATGGCTGCCCAGTGCTCCGGGTGTGTGTTTACTGTGTGTGTGTGTGTGTGTGTGTGTGGAGGGGTTAAATGCAGAGCACAAATTCCTAGTATGGGAAACCATGTCATGCCACATGTCATTTTCCTTTCCACTGAAATATCCATCTGCAATTGCTAATGTAATTTCTATGGTTTATCCAACAGAATAGATGTTTTCAAATGCCCATAAAGTCACACATATCTCCAGACTTTAACAAAGCAATAATTAATGCAAACGTGAGCATATTAAGAAATGTATTATCTCACCACTGTGCAGGTTTTGTGACAGTCGAGTAATGACTTTCTCTGCTACCATCGCCATCTAGTGCAGAGCTATGTACATTACAAAGATGGTCTCCATACCACTTTGTTTCTAAAGTAGCTGGTGAAAATGTATTTAAAATGTAGCAACATTTTATAGCACACTGTCTTTTTGTCTTTCCATAGTCCCAACGCCTATGTCCCCATCAAAGTCAATGAGCACACCCAGCGAGACAGGCAGCCAGGACTCGGTTGATGGAGCAGCTGCTGGCAGGTATTTTAACATCCTGAAATCTCCATACAAGATCATGTACCTTTAGCAGACATCAGTCATTAATGTTTTAAGCATTTAAGAGAAAAACAAATACTTTTGCCAATAATAAAGCAGGGGAAACAATACAAGTTAAAGGAAGGCAATACAATGCAAGTTATTAATTTATTTCATTAAATTTTTTTACTGTAAATTATCTATTATACACTACAGTTTAAATGTTTGGGTTGCTAAGATTTTTCAAAGAAGTCTTTTGCACTCACCAGTTTTAAAATGTAATGTTAATATTAAATTGATTTAAATATTTAAACTATTTTCAAGTGTAATTCATTTATTACTGTGACTTAAAATCATTACATCATTACTCCAGTCTTCAGTGATCCTTCAGAAAATCACATGACCCTTCAAAAATTTAAATGTTCTAATCTTTGTTTTTCCAAAGAATAAAAGTGTTTCTATGTTAAAGGGTAGTTCACCCAAAAATGAACATTTTGTCATTAATTACTCACCCTCACTTTGTTCATCTTGATGTTTTTCAAGAAATCAGAGAGCTCTCAGACCCTGCATTGACAGCAATACAGCTAAAATGTTCCCAGGTCCAAAAACATAGCAAGGACATCAGTAAAATAGTGTAAAATGTGACATCAAGGGTTCAACTTTAATTTTACAAAGCTATGAGAAGCTTTTTGTGCTCAAAGAAAACACAGATCTTTTACAGATCTCCCAAAAGTTAAATTTTTGGGTAAACTACCCCTTTAATAGTGTTTTTTTAAGCAGGAACAGTTTATTGTGTAACGCAAGTGTGACTGATACCCATGTTTCTCTGATTTGTTTTATATGGGATCAACAGATATAGGTAAGAATCATTCTGTGGTTCCTTTAGTGTGCTCATTTTTGATTTTCCACTTCACCTGTCTGCCATGAGACTATATAAAAGAAGCCTATCTCAGGGTATAAAATCTAACTCCACTGACAGTGAAATGGAGACTGCCTACCTAATCAATTCAGTGGTATTCGATATATCTGGAATTCGATAACTAACCAGAGAACTTCCTGTAAGAGAAATATTTGCAAGCTGAGATGAACGATTTATAACATAAAGCATCAAAAATAACAACCAAGAGTGTATCAGTGCCGCTAGCAGTGAGGGTTGTTAACAGGCTAATTTTTCTTTCTCTGAAATCTAGACAGATAGCTGCAGTCATGTGGTAAAGGGAAGGCTGATGCGACTGCTGCTTTGGCCTGTAATTAAGTCTGCATAATGCAGACGTGCAGCACGTTTGACAGATGATGTGCGCGCTTGTCCCTGTCAACGCTCCCTGCAGGGGGTTCAATTCACAGCCACTGGACTGAAGTGCTATTTCCAGGACATATTAATGACTTCATCTTTAGATATGCACTGCCATTGCCTCATGATAGCATTCTAGAGTTGTTTTTACTCCAAGGTCGCGTGTAACAGTGTCCCGCTCTAAGTCTCTCCATCTATAACTCTCGTCCTTTCCCAGGTCAGGGGTCAGTGGCATTAGTAAGCACAAAACAGACACAAACAATGAAAGGTATGTATCTGCTCAAAGCCCTAACCCAGAATCTCAAGCAGCCCCTTTTGAAGGGAACATGTATGCTCTGCTATTAAAGTCAGCGCACACTCTGTCTCATTGGCAGTTGAAAAAAGCAGAGCAGTTTAGGTTGCTCCCCCCGGTGTGACTGCCTGATGCCTGCTGTTACCTTGAGCCTTGACTTCAACAATTCCTCTTGCATGGTTAAATTGGAGCCATTTGCAACGACGTGAATGACAATACGGTTTTTTAAATGTCATCACTGGTAAAACAGAGTGTCAGTTTGACACGCTACCTCTCTGGCTGTGTAAGTTTGGTGGAAAGAAAAATTAATAGGCATGTTTGCGACTCGTACTGAAGGTTAAGGAAAAAGTTTACAAGGTCAACACCGTTTTGACTTGTTTCTATGGGTTTAAATATGCAAATCACAGTAAAGCTTCGCCTACAGGTTTTGTGAGCTACATAAGAGAGTATATATCTATGGGCTATATTCTGGCATGTATGAAATGCTTTGTTTATATATGTCTGTCTTAATGTGCAGTATCTCACTTTATGCAACCTACTGTTTACATGTTTGATCATCACAAAAAGGTCTGTGGCATTACCATGGTAAAATAATGATAACGTATACGTGGTACGTATATCCATATTATTTTTAATGTAAGAGTGTGTGCAGCCATTTGTAACTTAAATTTGTGAAGCTTATGTTTTCATTCACTTCCAGTTATTTTCAGCTGTGCAAAAACTGATATTATCCTATTATTTAAATGTAATTTTCGCTGTGCTTAAACTCCAGGTTATCAAGTTTTAATCCCATTTTCAACCTTAGGATAAAACTTTTTAAATGTTAGGATGCCGTTACATTGGATTCAATTTCAAATTGCAGTGCTAAAGGTGCCGTTTACCTGGGTAGTCCCATGTGTTATTATTACTGGTGTCTTTTCTTTCTAAAAATCGCACATTCCTTTACTAATCACATTGCATGAACACCGTAAAACATTACCTCGTGAGATTGGGTTGGTCTAAATCATGCATCACACAGTCATGGAAAACTTGCAAATGCCAGTGAAGCGACGCAGCTAATGATGCCATAGGACATATAACAAAGCCTACATGGTGGTTGTAATACGTCAGTAACACTTTCTATGAAGCCTGTATTTATAATACATTACGAGGGTATTAGCATTATAATTAATGCATAATGCATTATAAATAACTTTATAATATGTTGTATCATCTTATAAATATGAGTTACATACTGAGTATAGGATACTTGCAAGCATGTGAACATCGTACCTACCCTACCTAAGACTACTAATACTTGCAATAAACATTGCATTTTTTTTCAGTTAAAAGTATTAGCTAGCTTAAATTAGTCTCAATATTAGACTCACAGGAAACAGTCAAATAACACTAAGTGCCTAACCACTGCTGTGAAAATCTTAAATAAACAATGTCAAGATATGATATAGTCCATCATAAATGAAGCAGATTTAATATGGTGTTCATTGTGTATTATAAATAATCATACTCTTAAAAGTTATAATTACTTTGTAATACTTGTTTTTATGATTATTCATGAGATGTTATAACACATTATAAGGTTTTTATAATGTATTATGCATAATGTCTTAAGAATACCCTTATAATGTATTATAAATACAGGCTACATAGAAAGTATTATCAATCATTTTTAAACAGCCACAAAGAAAATTCTTGACTAAATGTCACATCTACTCAGTAGTTGATTTCACAAGTTACTTTTCATTTAATTTGAGTGAAGATTGGTTTATTCTAAAAGTTATGGACTGAAAAGTCTATTAAGGACAAACTGTAAGGTCGTGAACGTATAAAGGATGCGCAAGATCACTAGTTGTGTTTGGCCAATCAATGATTTTGACATTGCGAACATGAAAAGGGTTAGGCTGGGGTTTAGGAATGTGCGGTACCACATCCAGAAACCATGGTAAATCTATGGAACTTTTTGGAAGGGTTTATTCAGTCTATTTATTTTCATAACTCTGTTCACATTTCTCACATGTCCATCCCACAATTTAATAATGTAGCCTAAGAAAGATTTGGTGACTTTTCGTATTCCCAATGTGATTATCACATAATTTTAATATACTGTAATACGTCTTCTAAAGTAACATACATGCCATTCTTTGAAAAGTGCATAAACATGATGCATGAACGTCCTTAGCATTTTTTCAAACCGCATCCCCATTGATTGGTCCTTTCTCAGTGTTCTGGCTTGCATGAGGCGTGTTGTTTGATGGCGTGTGTGATATTTATGTTTGTGTGTATGATGGTATTGTTTCTGCTGAGGTTAATCTTGCATGTTCTCTCCCTCCTGTCCCCTGCGTGACACTCCCTGCCGCCCCCTCCAGGACCTTGCAGTGGGACACTGACCCCTCTGTTCTTCAGCTGCAGGCTGACTCTGAGCTCGGGTATCTCCTCCTCTCTGTCTCTTTCTTTCTTTAATTTTAGTTAGATCTTCTGAACTTTTAAATGCATATGCATACACATTTACGTGTACTAATATTTTTCAGCAGATATGTACATGCATTTTTTTGGACACCTATTGGCTACATTCAGTACAAGGATGTGTGAATGCATTTCTTAAATGCTTGAAATTGAATCCTGAGTAAACAGAATGCAACATTGTAAAAAAAAATAAGTGAAATTTAAATGAACGCTAGTCTTGTTTAAAAGGATAGATGGATGGATGGATGGATGGATGGATGGATAGAAAGATAGATAGACAGGCAGGCAGGCAGGCAGACAGACAGACAGACAGACATACAGGCAAGACAGACAAACAGAGAGGCAGACAGGCAGACAGACAGACAGACAGACAGACAGACAGACAGACAGACAGATAGATAGATAGATAGATAGAGAGGCAGGCAGGCAGACAGACATACAGGCAAGACAGACAAACAGAGAGGCAGACAGACAGACAGGCAGACAGACAGACAGACAGACATACAGACAAGACAGACAAACAGAGAGGCAGACAGACAGACAGGCAGACAG
>JAUMHI010000064.1:10414017-10427172 GCA_032359435.1 Enteromius unitaeniatus
AATAAGAATTTTCAAAACACAGAAATGTATTTAAATATGCTTAAAACATTTCACTGATCTCTTCTCTGTTATAATATTATATTTTATTTTATTATTTATTTTCCCAATTTAACTATGTAAGCTTAATTAAACATAAAAATAGGACGTTGTCCTTTTAAATTACAATAAAATTTTCCATTATTACTGTTTTTACTGTATTTTGGTGAGGGTATGAGATTCAATCAGAACATTTTAAATTCTTCATGTATTGTATATATTTTATATTTCACAATACATATATATTTTACCATAAAAGAGACTTGCCAACCCCAGACTGTTAAACCAAGAAGCTTACTTCACGAAGCGCCCTATAAGCTCTGAGAGAGCAACCTCTTTCCTTTCTCCTTCATGAGCATACATATTGTGTGTTTGATATGAAGCTGTGTTTTGTGTCCAGGTGCCCACCGCTAGTGTGACAGTAGAAGGAGCCCCCGCTCTGAACCGCGTCAAATGGGCCTCTGGGGGCAAAGAGGTCGCTGTGGGAGACTCTGAGGGACGCGTGTGGATATACGACGTTGGAGAGGTACGAATCTTTTCTAAGTAATCAGTTCATCTTCTTTCAGAATTATTCCCGTCTGTATACGGCAGCTTTATGAACATCCTCGACCCAGTATGGCCTGGTTGCAGAATGAAAGTGGAAGTGAAATCGAATCTCTGAGTTTGACATAAAGGGTTTGCATGTTTACCAAGCACTCCGCATGGCTAGCTTGTTTTTGTTTGAATCTTTTTATTTTAATTACTTATTTTAAGGCAGTCTCCACATGACTTAACCACCGCCACAGAGCGGCAAACCACCAGGACTCCCATGTTCACCAAGCTCTTTTCGGTCTCCGGGTTTAGCCTCGTGTGTGGGGCAGTGCTAATCTTAGTGCAGTGTATGGTGGTAATTGGAGAGTACATCGGTCGAACATGTGGGCTCCTTGGGCTGATGATAATAGTGGGTCATCAATAAAATGATGTGAAGGAAAGTTGAAGGGTTTAGGTGGAACGGGGCTTATTTACAAAAGACTGACATGAACCACTCAAAATGGCCTCTGTCACCAACTTCCAGTCGCGGCAAGGAGTACCACTTCTGACAAATGCCAAGGTCCCTTTGTGTTATATTTAGTTGACTGTGTTAAATATTTTCTTTGGATCACCACAGCATGTTTTCGCTGCACTTGAGTCATATTGTATAAACTTCAGATGCCATTTCGGGTGGTTTACAGTTGAAATAGATTTTGTTCTTTAACCGCGGGTCACCCCCTGAATGACAGGCCCAAAATATACTCTGTGCTGTACTAAAGTCTCCATGTTGCTGTATGATTCTAGTTGACCATAGTAGAAGACAGTCTATGTAAATATCTGCTCTACTGCCCCTAGTGCCCAGGCAAAGAATGCAACACGTGTTAGTCTTGCATTCAGAATTTTTCAGTCTCTTCTATACACTGAATTTATGATTTAAAAAGTGAATATTGGTCATTTTTGAAGAAACAAGGTTAAACATCTTATTATTAAACATAATATTGCAATTTTCTAGAAATGTATATTTTTCACTGTTTTAATAATATTTAAATAACTTTTTCTGCAAAATTATGTGGTCCAACCAACCTGAAGATGCAAAGTAACATAGAGAGAAAAGAACCCCACCCCCAAACATGTTTTTTCCATGTTCTATATATGTGCATATATATATATATATATATATTAACAAAAATAAATGTAAAAATAAATTAAAATATTTTAACGCAATTAAATAAATAAATACTTTTTACATTTTATAAAATAAATAATAATTAATCATTTCTAAAGCTACAGTTTGTTTCATCTACTTTCTCATTTAACAGAAAAATTGCTTTAAATAATCTTTTGTAGATATTTTCCACAGTCAAATTTATTAATATAAATGTATAAATTATTATTAATTTATTTATTAATCAACATACCATGATGTAATTAATTACACATAATTTGCCATTTTTAATCGGCTGACAGCCCTAATATAAATATATATATATATATATATATATATATATATACATTTTTATGTGTGTGCGTGTGCATAAATATATATGCATAGTACACAATATAGTGAAGAAATCCCAGTGTTATAAGGTCATTTATTGATGAAGGCCTCTTGAGACCCCCTGCTGTACTATAAAAGAGCTTGATTTGGTCTTGGGTTTGGAAGTGGCTGTCATCTCCTCCCACCTCTCTATTCCTGTTTAATTATACCCTGTAGATCTCTCTCTATCTCTCTCTCTCGCTCTCTCAGCCTGGGCGGCAGGCAGCCTTCCTTTCTCATCTAAATCTGACTCTCTGACAGCAGAAAGCGATCCCACATCGTCACCCAGCCGGCCCATAGTCCCCATCTTCCCCTTCCTGAGAACTGACACGATAAATATTCAGCACTCAAAGGCCAAACAAGCAGCTTTATTGTCCTGTCTCTGAATCACAATGTGTGGTGATCTCTTTCCTCTCCCACACTGTGACAGCACATGTAATGCTTAGCTTTTGCTCTTGATGTGGCGTTTTGGAGGGGTGAGGGGTGTTTTTGGCACTGGATTTCTTAAACGCTCATCTGTTGCAGCTGGCCGTGCCCCACAGTGAGGACTGGGCCCGCTTCGGCCGCACGCTGATGGAGATCCGTGCCAACCGCGGGGACGGTGAGGAGGAGGGGCCCGTGGAGCTGGCCACGTAAACACAGGATCAGAGTCATCACCAACCCAGACTGAGCCTGGTGTAACACACACAATTAGCATGTCCACTAGTACTGTGCTGTTTACTCTGATAAAAGGGACCGTTTATCCATATAATGAAAAATTTGTTACTAGGTATTGGTAAAAACAGTGCAATTTTTTTTTCTCCTCCAAACCACTAAAGCCACATGGATTATGTTGGTCAACTCAAAGAAGAAATATCTTCTTTGGATTAAATCTATACAAAAATGTAGGCCTATGCTATCAGGATTTGCTACCAAGGCTATGGCGAACGTAGGGTTTAGGTTGGGGTCAAGGGTTAGTATCTAGTTTAATGTTGTGTAGGTAGTCTGAACTTTGATTTACATGACCATTACAGTCTTTAAAAACTTAACTGGTTTAGAGGAGAAATCATGAATAATCAGTGTTTGCTGAAAAAGCCTAAAATCCTGAGGTTAATCATTTACTCTGGCTGCATCTGAAATTGCATATAGCCTACTCTCAGAAAAGGTAGGCCTACTTTAAGAAACGTGTGAAGTAAATGTAGTCAAAGCATAGTCTACTACGTCTAAGAGCGGCTCAACCATTTGTAAATTTTATAGGTTTTGCTTCCTATTGCCACCATTTTAAGCTGTACAAAACAGCTCCCTGTGTGCAGCTTGATACTGGAAACTGTCTCACTATATTATTTATATGCATCATCTTAATTATGAACAGTATTTTTTGTAGCGCAAACAGTTTTACGGTTTATTGCACTACAAATTGCACTTTATTCTTCATATAGCGGGCTAATGAACCGGAAGCCTCGCACATACACTTACTCTGATCTACAATAAACTATAGCAGGGCTCTCAAGTCTCACGCATTCAGGAAAAACCTTCATTATTTAGTTATGTGTATTGTTATTATTTTAATTTTACGATTCCTGGATGAAATCAGTTGCCTGTTATCGAAGATAGTGTGAGCTGCTGCTGGGAAATATTGACAAATTCGTACTAAATTATTACTGAAGTAGTTATAAACTTGATTTTATTTTTTTATGGCTCCTCGGGATCCCCTTTAGCAGATAAAATCTCACTCCAAACTTTTGCTAAAACTTGAGAGCCCTGCTATGGCCTAATCAGTTATAGAGATCAGTCAGTGCTTTCTACAACAGATAAAAAGTTAATTTTCTCCTACTGTTTTATGAATACTGTGAATTTCGAGCATATGTAGTGTATTGCACTTTCGGATGCAGCCTCAAATTTCGGTGATTGCGCTAACGTTATGCTTTACACGTCGCTAAACTAAACACAAACGCACAGTTTGCGCCATGTTGTTTTTTTCTTATTTAGATTTTTCGTCATGTGCAGGCTAATGTATGGTATCAGCTGAGGCGAATGAATCATATTGTGAATGAGTATCGAGTGCATGTAAAATAAACACACGACCAATGCTGTCTAAATCACGAAATTACTTTTATGAGCTGAAATGTGAAGACAAGACCGATTACTGAAAAGACTGACTTGTTTGAGTTTCAGTTTGAATTTCTAAAAATAATGTATAGAATTGGCAAAGAGTGTTTGTCATAACAGCAAAATAGACGTTGCAACTTTCCTTTACTCCCCACTGTCATTCAACAATGAACGTGAATAATCAGCTATTTTGTGGCCCACATAATGACGTCAAACAGGTTTGGAATGACATGAAGGTGATTAAATGATTGTTTTTCATATTCAGGTGAGCTGTCCCTTAAATGTAGGCTACTATTGGGTTTGTTACTAAGCATTAAAATAAGGTTTCATTTCCGTGCGCTTTATGTGGTTTTGTTGTGCGAGAGTTCATTGTATTTTTACGTTCCGTCTCATTACCGTGATGGCATTTAATAAATCACTTAATACCATTTTTGGAAATGTGCATTTCAAAAATGTGAATTTGTAATAACCTGTTGCTAGAAAGGCATCTTCGATGTTGGTTTGTGGTTATTTTAGTGTACTTGAATAGTGTGTGTGTATATTTTTGTACTGAGCCCCTGCATGAAGCATTGAAAAATTATATATATATATATATATATATATAGTTGGTGACTGTGTCAGCAATACTCACAGTAGCTTTCTCGTCAGTGTTACAGCAATGCAAGCAGGTATTGTGTGCGTACTAAAAGATGTTTCACATGTTACTGAAAACCATAAGAAGTGTGTGGCTAAATAAAACTAGTATTGGCAAATAAAGGATGCTTCTAGCAACCATTTTTGTTTGATGTCCTTTTAATAAACCTGTCTGTCCATCAGTGCATCTATTGCTGCCACACAAGGCACAATCTTTACACACTATATGTACAATCAACTCTACTGTACAGCTCAATTAGTCTTCACATAATTTTCCAAGGGGTTGAGAAATACAGTCCTGACAAATATAATCTGTAAAACTTACTGCTGATTTCATATTGACCATAAACTGCCACTGTGTAGACTCCCAACGCGCAAATTTAACACTATACAAGCATAAATATGAAATACTATAATGCATTCATTCAAATGTGATGTAATGAAATGAACTGCCCAATGAGTGCTATGAGAGTAATTAGTTTAGGAGGAGAAAAGAAAATGTAAACAGTTGCACATCTATCATATAAACAGTACAACCTGGTAATTTCCAACCAGATACGCTTGTAGTGGTTTATCACCCTGCAATATGCACAATTAATAAATAAATAATTTACTTTAATAAATAAATAAAAATGCTACTGATCCTTTTTTTCAGGTGAATAAAAAAAAACAATATAACTTAAAGGATGCCAAAACAAAAACGTTGCTTTACATTTAGAAATAAATCAAAGTCACACTACAACCCCACCAGACAATACAGAACTTTGTGGTAGAATTAAAAAATATTAAACATAATCCCATCTACGGTGTACTTTAAAGCTGTAAGTTGCATTAACAATGACATAAAACATTATGTCCAGTTCATCTCTAAAGGTTTTATGCTCCCAACTAGAAGGAAGAAATACATATGCTGGTTTGTTCCAGCGCAGCTGAAGTGGATGCATTTGCTTCAAACGTGTGGGGCGGCAGGCGCTCGGAATCGTGGTAGATGCAGTCCAAATTTGCTCTCGATGCCAGCAAATGTGGCCACAGCCAACCTGAAGCCACCGATGTGGTCAGTATTGGGCGCCGGGAGGCTGATCCGAGACTTGGGAGTAGGCTCTGCGCCAGCTGGTTTTCTGTGGTGAGGAGAGAGGGAGAGAGAAGATGGATGAGGAGGAGGAGCAAAGGGAAACTTCACATTCTGCTGTGTCCTGTCAGAAAGAATAAACAGCCTGTCTCAATAGTGAAAACAAGAATATTTTCCCCTTAAGTTATGGAACACTAAAAAAATGAATAGACCAGAACCAGTTTCTTGCCCTCCCTTTGAAAAAAAAAAGACAAAAAACTTTCCATTTAGGACACAAATCCTATTTTAGGACATCGTCTTACCATTTTTGCCTAAATTAAATCCTAATCATGTAGCTCAGATCCGTTTGAAGCACCAAAACCAGACATGAATATGAAAAACTACTAAATCAAAATCTAAATTTGAGTGTCTGCATAAGCAATAAAATAAACATGTCAATGTCTATGTGCTTATGTAGATTTATGACAAAGGAAAAAGCAATGACCACATATGAAATCCATCTTTTCATTCATTCCATATATGCATGTGTTATTTTCTCTATTTTAGCAGAGTTTCTGGAATATTTGATTCTGACTGCTCAATTGTGGCATGCAAAGTTTTTTGTATAATAACAGGAAAATTATTTTTTACATACATACTATCACTACAAATGTTTGTGGATCAGTAAGACGAAATCGATACCTTCGTTCATCAAGGGTGAATTAAATGAATCAAAAGTGAAAGCAAAGACAAAACATTTCTATTTCAAATAAATGCATTTCTTTCAAACATTCTATTCCTGAAATAGTTTCTGCACATATTTAAAGCAGAACAACTTTTTAGCATTTTTCATAATAGGAAATGTTTCTTGAGCAGCAAAATCACAAATTACAGGAATAAATTAAATTTTAAATAATTATATAATAGACAGTTTAAATTGGTACAGCATTTGATTAAATAAATGCAGGATTACTATTAAAATAATAATTATATATATATATATATATATATACACACACACATTACACAGGTCTCTTCTCTGTTATAAGCATTAGAATATTTTATTATCTATTTTCCTAATTCAAGCATAATACACTTATTTACAGTAGATGTAAAAACAAATAAAAGATGTATTCTTAAATAAATATATTTTTAATATTGTCCATTAGTTAACAGTCATACCATTAAAAAGTAATTATCAGTATCAGCTAGAATTTCAATAATCATGCATCCTTGGTTTCTGATCTGAGTTACATGACTGTATGATTTCATCTGAACTGATGTCATCAAATCTCCCAAAATACAGTCTGCATCCTAAATAGAAAGCTTTGGAAAAAGACAAAAAAACGCTCAGTTAATTTATTTTGTTTTCCACAACTTGAAAGGAAAATCTTCTCGCTTTCACAGTTCAGTCAGGCTGTTTATCTCCAGTACAGTTTCGATATGACAGCACATATTTATTAAAGTGCAAACCGAGCCGCATTAATCAATATATAAACAGGTATAAAAACAAATCCACACACAGGTTTGTATATATACCATGTTCTTTTATATGCGCCTGTGGTTTCTGGGTTTGAGGACAGCACAATATTCCACGGGAAAATAAGGTCATTCTGTCCAGAACTGGAACAGACTCCAGTCAAAGCAATTCTCCGCACCTCAAATCACTTGGACACATGGAGCCATGTGGCTATGGAAGAGCATTTCTAGAAATGTCACCTCCAGGCTTCAGTGAGTCAGCTGACCCTTTCTAAATCATAAAGCGAGGGTGTTTTTCGCTTCAGCAGGAGAGATAAAGATGCCACGGCAAACAGCTTTCAGTCCAGGCGTTCTGCGCTTTCTTGTGTAGTAATTAGGCCTTCCTGCCTGTCGGAATGAAAGTCTTTGCTACAAAGCCAGCCCTCTCTAAACAGCTATTAATGAAATTTCAGGGCATCTGACATTTCAGTGCTCTTCACAATCACACTACGTGGCCCAGAGCTTTTTTCCTAATGGAAGAATTCTAAAGAAAGTGTTACTAAACTGTTTCAAAGTTTTAGGAGGTGTAAGAGTCTTACTGTCCACCGAAGTCTATGTAGAACCACCTCTGCAGGAGCTCATAGGTCACTAGAGTCACTCCAAACTGAGGCGAGGAGCGAAACACACGTGCTGAGGAAGAAAAAAATCATTAAAACGAAGCTTCAGCAAGCCGTCTGTACAGATTCTGCGAGTGAAAAATTTTATTATTAAGAATGTTTTCTGAACCTGGCTCCTGTATGACTTTCTCTCTCTTTCTCTCTCTCAAAAAAAAAGACATTTATACTAATTTCCCAAAAACAATAGCAGAAAGTCCTTAATGGTCTATAACTGGAGCTGAGGCCTTCAAGATCCAAACACTATTCAAAAAAGTCATTAAAGAGAAACAAAATTGCCCATACAATGTTTGACCTATATTTCAAGTCTTCTGAAGTCATGTGGGTAGTTTTCTCTCAGGAACTAAGTGAATTGGAAAACATTATTTACTGACAAGCTTCCTTTTGAATTTGGTTTCAAATTTAAGCTTGCATTCTGTTCAAGTGTGGCATGTCAAGAAGTGTCTGCTATCAACAATGTCTCATCGTTGACATTAATCTAACAGTGACACGTGCTGACACACCGTAATTGAATTCAATGAGAACTACAACAGACGGAGGTCAATTTTGGTACATAACTTTTTATAGTCCAAAAATTAAAGTAAATCTCAGTTTTGGAAAGTGGTAGATGATGATAAAAATTCATATTTCTTGGCTGAACTCTAGCTCTTTAAAACATTAGCATGACTAGTCTCAGGTATGTCTACGAGATACATTGTAAAAAAATGGCCGTGAATTTAACGGTAAAAAAAATTCCTGTTAAATTTACAGGGAAACACCATAAACTGACATTCCCCAAATTCCCTGCATTGCATTTTAAATTTTGTTTGAATTTGATGTTTTTTCTTTAAGTTACTTTTTAGTTTTTTTTGTATCAGTTATGTTTATTAGGGATGTATGTTACATGTAATGTTGTTAAATGAATGTTTATTGCCCATTTTAGTTTAATCATTCTTACCATGATGGTGTTTAGTGCTTGTGTAAATGACACTGAGCACCTTCTATATATGTTATTATTAAAAGCTACTTGTGATGAGCTTTGGTTCATCATGTGACTTTCTCATCACCACCTGCATTTGGTAGTTATCAGTGTATTTCAAAGGTACAAAATAGATTTCACTCCTTTAATAGGTTGTAACTGTAAATTAAAACTTTTAATTGTAAATGAAAAAAAAAAATTTGATACCGTATTTTTACAGCTGCCATTTTTTACCGTACATTTTACGGATTTATTTTTTTACAGTGTAAAATTTTTTACCGTAAAAGAAATAAAGGTTTTACCATTACTTAACGTTAGAATTATGGCAACACCAGCTGCCGGTATATTACCGTAAAAATATTTTTTTTCTTTTTACAGTGTATACCTCCAGCTCCTTTCCAAAAGGCACGAGGCCCTTCTTCCTGAAGAATCTTCCAGAAACAGTCAATGAGTCCATTGTACGTAGTCTGGCCTGCACGGGCAGCCACTTGTAACCGGGTCTTGATAACATCAGCAGGGGTCACCAGGGATGCGGCAGGCATGCCTAAAGAGAAGTCACACATGTCAATAAAGAGTCCGATTTGAATTAATTCGAACACTGAAGTGATGACTTCAAAGATTCAGACATCATATTTTAATATAACAAATCCATGGATATAATTTAATTCAGCTTTCTGGTCAGGATTAAACATTAGCGTATATAAACTCTGTGGCTCCATCTATGATTAAAGCACAGCGTGCCATGAATTAATTCTGTCAAATAAATACCAAAAGCCTATTTTATCAAATATTATAAATATCTTAAGCAGAAAGCACCATTTATCAAACGGTATGCATCCTTTTTTATTTAAAGGTCCAGACAATGCTTAATAATGAGGCTGGCATAAGCCCTGTCCCACGCTGTCCGGCACAAAGGCCACTGAGGCACCAATCCAGCTCTTAATAGCTTAAATCAGTGATAGCATTTAGCCTGAGCAGTTATACTACCGGCATGCCAACTCCACCACACATTCAAGAGCTTAATTTTAATATGTAAATAAAATACTTTCATCTCGATAATTACAAGCCTTTTTCTTTGTTGACCTGCTCCGATGGACAAAACCTTTATTAAGAACAAAGAAAATAAACATATCTATAGAAAAACATTTTTAATTTCAGTCCTGTCTGTATCAGTGCTACTATCATTAACAAAATTCATGGAATTAAAATGTTAAATTACACGTTTGCGCATGAACTTGGGCATGCTTAAAATACTAAAATAAAATGAGAAAAGACTAAAATAAAAGATTACAGATATAGAAATACGGCCCATTTACACCAAGAATGTTTACTATGAAGATAACTATAAAGATATTATTAGCATCCCCACCAGCAGACGATTCCGTCAGTAGTTTTTTCTAAGCACACACTCATCTGCTGCTTTAAATTCTGTAGCTCATTATAGCAAGATCTGATTCTCATTGGGTGTCCATGTCGGTATCGTCCATCAGCTGGAAAAATGATGGAAGTGTTTTCAACAATATTGTTTCTCCATGCCTTTATCGCTATATAGCAGTGGTGTGGACTCTTTTTAGAGCTATATCTTCATCGTTATCTTTATAGTTATCATTCTTGATGTGAACAGGGCTTTATAACGAAATAAATACAACATTAAAAATCCAATACATACATCCATTTCTTCAAAACACAGGCATGGGAAAGGGAAAAAGCCAACTGTACTGCATGTTGGTCAATGCCCCAGAAGTCTGCCTGCCTCAGTGCCAAATAATGGCACACAAACTGAGCGTGTAATTAAATTTCCCGAACTGACTGTAAATCACTAATTGCCTTGAAGCTCGAATTGCTGATAAATGGTAAACTGAGTGATACATGCCATAAGAACATACCTAACCATAAAAACTTGCTTTAAACCATCTGACAGATATAAAACATTGGGGAAGACAGGAATGCTAAGCTCTCTCTGACCATGTATGGCTTTTCAATCTTATATCACACTCAAGTCAAGAAGCAGTAAATCTAAAAAGGCAAAAAGGATTAGAAATAAATATTAATTCTCTTTTACGTACATTCCAAACCATACTGGCTTGGCTATAGACGTAGTCTTTTCAACAATGTTTTCTTAACGATGAACCACAAGAGTAAAATATTAAAAACAACATCAGATCTGGATCGTATGTTATACGTGACGAGAAAAGAGAGACTTGTAAAAATATTGCAAGTCAGATCTTGAATGTGTTGGCCTGGTCATGCCAGTATCGTAGGATCTGTTTATTGCTGCTGCAGTATGGCTACTTTGGGACTTTGAGATTTTTTTTCCCTCTTTTAACACTCTCGAAGCTCAAAGCACAAACTTCCAGGCCCTATATATTAAACAGTGGAAAATATCCGACCCTTGGCAGGCGCGCTGCACTTCAAAACACAGCCTAAATCACTGAGCACTCTAATTACGGCCAACCACAATGGAGCCAGCGGTGGCAGGCGGCTACCGGAGAGTGCGTGGTGGCTTACCCGCCAGCGCCCCTGCCAGCAAAAGCCTGCCAGGTCCCACTCGCCCGTCTTCATCAGTCATGGCCGCCTTGATGTGTGCATAGCAGGGGAAGTAGATGGCCGAGAAGGGGATGTCTCTCAGGAAACAGGCTTTTGCACCCTGGGGGCCGAGAAGACCGACAACATTATGTCAGAATCCAAGATGTTAATATTTCATGAGGTATATTACAGAGACCTTTTTCATTTGAGGACCGCATTGTGAGGTATTCTGGGAGTTTGGTTTATGGTGTGTTAATGTCAGCCCTGTGGAATGAGTCTGTTTTGTGCCGTTTCTGACTTGTCACTTCAAATAAACATTCAGCGTGGCGTTTTTTTTCTCGCAAGAACGGTCGCGGAGACTATTCCTGCGTCTGTCACCGTAAACAAAGCCATGCCTTCAACGGGATTCGGTTTCCTCATCTTTAGCGCGCTGGCGAGCAGCCAGGAGTGGAGAAACAGAGAGATTTTCCTCTCAGCAGAACGCTTTAAAGCCCGGCTGAAGTGCGCTTTAGACAGGCTTCATTAAACTCGCAAGGTTAATCTGCAGCGTGTACACAGGTAGTGCAGATAGCAGAGGTATCTCTTTCCTAAAGCGATCTTTGTGCTGTCCTAAAGGGGACGGGGCAGACTGCCTGCAGCGAAAGCAGATAAAAATCACCCCTGTGTCCAAAAGACCAGACCTGGCTCATCTGCTTTGGCAGAGCCGGGAGTGCCGGAGGTGAGGGTTGCGTTAATGTGGGAACATCTGGATCCACTGGCCCTCAGTGCGCATGATAACTCGACAACAGCACACTCGCAGGTGTGTGTGTGTGTGTGTGTGAGAATGTGATATGAAGTGTGTGTCTTGGGTTTGGAGCACGGACAGGGAGTGGTGGTGGAGGCCCTGCAGCGGCAGAAGGGGAGAGGCGGGGTAATTAGACTGACAAAGACAGCTCTGTGCCTGGGCCGGACCCTGAGGAGCCAGGCCGTCTGAGAGAAGCAGGCTGCAGCGCGTCTCCTGCACTCAAAGCACATTGTCCGCGCGGCTCAGGAGAGACACAGATGGAGGGGAGGCACCGGATTCAACATTCTTACACACACACAGGCTGTTGTGTATGCTAGCGAACCCCCCCGACCATGACTCTGAAATAAAGACTCCTTTCCCACGACAGGCTGACAGGTGAGCCCTGGAGACTTACCTGCCTCGGCCAGACGACAAGAGAGAAGGGTTTTTTTTTTTCTCCAAGTGACCAGTTATGTGATTTACTGATAAGTGAAGCATATTCTACTGTAATCTACTTAGTGATATCGAAACTGTACATGTGGTTTTGGTACTTTAAAGACAATATCGGAACAAAAGGCTGGGTCTGATACAACAGATACACTGACTCAACCAATTGAGTTTGAGATTTGTTATTGTGACCACATGATTAAATATACATATATATGTGTGTGTGTGTGTGTGTGTGTATAAATATGTGCTACAATGACTGATTGAGTCTGAGCTTTGTTATTGTGACAAATAACAATTAATATGGTTTTATAATTTATATAGAATTTAGATGGTTCTACACCTTCATTTGAGTCCAGCTGTGTTTGATTATACCAATTGGACTTGATTATGAAAGCCACACACCTGCCTATATAAGACCTTACAGCTCACAATGCATGTCAGAGCAAATGAGAATCATGAGGTCAAAGGAACTGC